>BMAO01016776.1:0-18956 GCA_019973975.1 Trichonephila clavata
AATTTTGACATCATTTTGCTCTAGCAGACGCACTTTCATTTCTAGCCAATTTAATTAATTCTATCACAGTTAAGCAGTTTTGAAATAAAGTGAAGAGATTTTAATCCATTCAAATGTTTGTTTACATTTGCTGAGCTATACTGCGTTCTTTATTCTGCTAATTTTATTTCAATATTTTTAAAATATTCAGTTCGGTTTACCAAAAAAAGTCTTTTTCAAGACTAATTATTTTATCGTTACCAGTTAACAGTTTTTTTTATATATTTAAACGTATTCTAATACAGCATTTTAATAGTTAAACATGCCTCGCACGAAAGGAAAAACAAATCAAGTAAATTGAGTATTCAAAAGCGATGGTGCACTGAAACAAAATCTGAAAGCAATATGGACATTTCAGAGCACAATTCAAATGTTGCTCAACACTCAAGTGGTGATAGAATTTTAAAAAAATGAAAGAATTTCTATGCAAGAGAAAAGTGTACTAGAACAAGAAAAGTTGCTGATACCTATGATGGACCAAGTTATATAATTGTTGACAAAAATGCCTTGTGTGATATTTCAAGTATACTCTTTGGGTATCTGCAACCAGTCAACTTTAAACTTGAATTTGGACATAAATATGGGTTTTCGCATCAATTGAAACTGGTATGCAAAACATGTTCTGAGCAAAAAATGGAATGCTTTACATCTCCAAGACTTGAAAAAAATCAAATACATCTACACCTTTCGATGTGAATGTTCGTGCTGTTCAAGCATTTCTTGCAATCAGTGGGGCCATGCATCGGTTGAAAAATTTTGCATGTTTCTCAATATGCCTTTGATGTCGAGTAAAACTTTTACTGAAATTAAATGCTACATTAACTCAGTGTACTCTCTGCTTCCTAAACTGTGTTGAACTATGTACATAACAGCGTTCAAAATGCATACAGAAAATTGAATCAAAATGGGTCAAATACAGTTACTGATATTGCTGTTTCTTTTGATGGACATGGTTGACCCGAGGGCACACATCCCAAATCGGTGTTGGCTGTGTAGTCGACACTTTAACAGGATATGTTATTGACTATGAAATTATGAGCAAGTACTGTCCAACATGTATAAGTGCGAAAAATGAATTAGGCGAAACTACAGCTGAATACGATGTTTGGTATTCTGGCCACAAAAATTCCTGCCAGATTAACCACGTTGGGACATCAGGAGCAATGGAAATGAAAGCTGCAGCTAAAATTTGGTCTCGATCAGAAGCATGTGGTTTCCGTTACACAACATTGTTATCTGATGGTGATGCTAAAACTCATAAATTCTTAAATAGCCTAAAAATATATGGACCAGATGTTGAAATTTTGAAAGAAGAGTGTATTAATCACGTTAGTAAAAGGTTAGGCACCAGCTTACGCAATCTTGTGAAAGATTGGAGAGCTAAAGGTATCACTTTAGGAGGAAAATCTTATGGCAGCCTAAAAGAAACAACGATAAAAAAAACTAACGCAGTATTATCAGAAAGCTATTCTGGAAAATAAAGGAGATATTCAGGGCATGAAAAAATCTATATATGCCACGCTTTATCACAGTATCTCGACAGATAAAAATCCAATGCACATGAAATGTCCTCCTGGCAAAGATTCGTGGTGTTTTTATCGAAGAGCCTTAGCTAAAGGGGAAAAACCTGCACCACATAAATTTAATATTGGAACACCAATAAATCCAGATTACTTGACAAAAATTGTTCCAATATATCAAAGTTAGCTCCTGATAGTCTTTTGAAAGGATGTACCAGATGTCTGACTCAGAACAGCAACGAGAGTCTGCATAGCGTGATTTGGAGTAAGTGCTCTAAAGAAACTTCAGCGAAATCACGACGTGTAAATATAGCTGTTTCTGAGGCAGTATCAGAGTATAACTTTGGTACTTTGAAAGCCTTAAAAGAAATACAAAAGGCAGCTAATTTGGATCTTGGTGAAGAAGCAGTAAAAATTGCTGCCACACGTGATTACAGACGTAAAAAAGAAAGAAATCGCCAAAATAATCATGCTTTTCGCATAGCTCGTCAAAAAGTGAAACTAGCCAATATGCGAAAAGAAAAATATTCAAAGAAAAAAGAAGGGATTACATATAGTCCTGGGTTATTTTAAACATAAATGTAAAAAAAAATATGAAGATATAAACTAGAATTATTTTAAAATCATCGTAAAATGGGTTCGTATGTTATTTATCGCAATTTTTTAAAAATGTAAGGTACTGAAAATTTTAAATTTTAAACATAAAAATTATAATTTTCATATAATAACTTTATAAAACTTTTATAATGTGCATGTTTATCATGTACAGTATTTTTTTAGTTTTCTTATTGCACTTATATATATTTTTTACAGTAAATAAAAACTTTAAATTGATTTATCTCAGAACAAAAAAAAACGTTTGTTTTCTTTCATTTAAAATGCTAAGGCTTTTTTTTCTATTGCATGAAATGTTTTGAATTTTTTTTTTACTGATTGCTATTAATATATATAACAAAAGTTGGTATGCATTTTTGAATCAAAGCAATACATATGTTTTTAAAAATATTTGAACTTAGAATTTACATGTTTTTTAAAGATTTTTCATAATAATTCATAAAAATTTTTTTTAGGAATTTGAATCATGTTATCCCCAAACCCATACCAACTTTTGTGTACATGGTTTGACAAATATGTAAATCAAATTTCCTGTGTGTACGTCAATTATTGTACGAGGAGTAGCGTTTTAAAATTACCTCAAAAAGTTTTAAATTTTTTTAGAAAAATTAAATGGATTGCTTTTTGTGATATTTTGAGCAAATATTCTGTCTTACGTATTGCATATACATAGGTTACAAGGAAAAAAATTGTGAAAACCATAAAATCAAAGATTTTTGTTTAAATCGTACCGCGTCCCCTTAATAATTTTTTGCGAGATAAATACCGTACTTATTCGAATCTAAGCCCACCATCGATTCTACGCAGCACTCCAAAATTTCAACAGGTTTTTGTGAAAAAAAAAAAAAAACATAGGCACAATGGTCTATATTGGTATCTGATATTTAAGAAATTTAAAAAATAATTAAAGTGAGAACAAATAAGAAGTGAATAATTAATTTATTTCATATACATAACTTAAAAAAAACTAATACATTCATGAGCCTGTAATTGCTCCAAACGTCAGTATCATGTTCAATTTCTCCTATCCAATGAATTTTTCCTCCTTCGATTTTGCACCGCACCCACTTTTAAATATCATTAATAAGGGGGGGGGGGGTGACTTAGATTCGAATTAATACGGTATAATGTAAAAACAATTTTAGATCAGGAACTTTAAAAAAAATAAAAGTTTGCCTAAAGTTCCCAATTCATTGAATGTATATTTATGTGGGAATCTAACCGAAATCTTCCAAAAAAGTTAAGATTCTTCAGATAGCGGGTTTTTGTTGGCTGGGGGTCTAGGGGTTATAAATACCATCGATTATTATAATGCTATCGATATATATATATATATATATATAGGGCTAGGGGTTTTTACGATCTATAGGTTAACTTTGAAAAAACAGACAACATAATTTAAAGAAAGAAACTTGTTGCAAACTAAATAATTTATTATGAGTTTTAGGGGAGAATTTGCAGGGAGAATATTTACAGAATACAAACTAGAACATACTATTATTGAAAAAATAGAAAAGTTAGATAATTCCCTCTAGAAGGACGAAAGATTAAAACAAGATATCAATCATTGACATGGCCAAGTAATTTTAGCGCGTTTTTCACATGTTGTATTTTACAATAATGCAACTAATGAACTTTTTACTAACAGAAAGTAGTGTACTATACTTAAAAAAATTAAAAATTATTAAATTTAAATATGATTCGGCTCATCTAGGGCACAAATGCGACCGAATGCCGAAAACTCGAGGTCAATCGGTTGCTTATTGGCTGAGAAAAAGGTACGACAAAATATGGAACGAAGACGAAATTTGCGTCCTAATAGCGTTTTTTTTACACTAAGTGAAAAACGCGCTAAAAAACTCATCTAACCTTCGACAAAAAAAGTTCCATGGGATATCCTACATTTGTGTATTACCTTAATTTAAAAACAATTTTTCTTATTTTAGAAATTTCTATGTATTATTATCTAATGGAGACTATATATATATTAAAAAAAAACAAAAAAAACGGTGAACTATGTTGTTATATCACAGGTCAGGCCAAATAAAATAATTTTACAAGGTAAGCATGCTTTTAAAAATGTTATACAAATACAAAACGAATAGAACTTTCTTACACTATGTTTCAGTATAATTAACTCTCGCGTCTTAATTAACGAAATATTTTTTAATCCTTTTTTCCTCTCCATTTTTGTATACCTATATTCGAGTTCGACGCTGTATATCTTAGCTGATTTTCTAAATTAAGAACAGTTAAGGAAGTACACAATGAACTTAAAATAAATTTTATCTTCAAAACGAACGTTTCATAAACATACATAAATCCAAAAACTCCTTACAATTAATTTTGAAAAAAATCTGAAGTTGGAAAATCTCTAGAACGCAATTCATTGTTAAAATTGTTTGATGTGACGCAAAAATCTGTTTCATTTTAAATTATTGCACTGCAACTTAATTAGCAATATAAACAGGTTTTCAAAAACATTGTTCACTTTAACATGACATGGGCATGAAGATATTTCAAACATTCAAATAACACTAACTTCTTATTATAAGCGTGGCTATAATTGAAAACATCGATTATCAAATTACCTTGCTTTTGCAAGTCTCTGTTTACCTGCTGAAGGTTTTCTGTATATCCACCAAAACCATAAGTCTAACAACCACCTCAGATTCTTTCTTCTGGTTTTTAAACATTTCTTTCGTAAATTGAAAAAAAAAGAAGCTTTTTTAAGCATTTTTATTGATTTAGCCATTTATAATACCGGGTAACTCAGAAGATAATTCTTTAAGAGATTCTTTGAGTTGCCGGGGTAGAAACGAATGTAATTCATTTTTCTTATATTTATATTCATAACATGATTCATAGATAACTCATTATTTAGTTCATATATCGAACAGGGAAAATAAAAAAAAAATAGTTTTAAAGCTTATGCAATTTAGCTTATCCATAAGCAGTAGCACACAAAGGAAATTTTCAAGGGGAGGAGTCCAGCATTCTCGTGCCACACCACAATACGCCCCCAAGTATATTCTTTTGATTTTTTCGACTGTTGTTAACAAAAAACGATAAAAAATGAACTCTTGAACTAATAATCATCATTAATTAATAAAATTAATTATTAATAACAAATACTTAGTTAAATTTTACGTACTATATACATAAGATTATAAACAATCGGGGAAAAAATCAAGGGCTATGGGGAGGGGTCCGGACCCGAGGACACCTCTCCTTGTGTGCGCCACTGTTCATAAATATAATTTTGCAGACCCCTTATTTTTGCCGCCAAAGCGGGCGCTCTCTCTGTTTTTAATCCGGAAAGAGCCACACGATATTTATATAGCTACTTTTGGCTAAACATTTTTCAATCGTTTGGGAACTTTCTCTGATAGTTTCCTTAAAAGTATTAAATTTTCATCTGTCGCGTGGAATGAATCATTCTTAACGCGAACAAATATCGCCAGTTGAAATATGTCTGAGATATCTGTATTTCTGTCAAATGTTAAGGAAAATGTTTTGAATCTCGAGAGTTACGAACGTTTTAGCTAAAATGTCATCAATGCAAGGACAAATAGCTCGCCGTGAAACACTAATACTTGAAGATAATTTGCTTTTATGGGGTGAAACATCTTTTATATAACTGTTTCTAAATATTCCTTTAAATAAATTTCACTTTCTTATAACTGTTTTAATTTCTTTGCAATCAGCATAACAAAAGAATAATTTTCTTAGACAATGATAAATAATTGTTGTTGTTGTCTAGACCTTCTCAAAGGGAAGGAATGAAAGTTGCCAGAGCCCGAGACACAGGTTGGACTCCTTGACGATAGATGGCGACACCATCTATCTCCACTTAAAATTTAGGCATAGAACTGGAGGGGAGGGAAATATTCTCTAGCCTCCAGCACACGTGGTTTCTGCTGCGACCTCCCACAAGACTTTCAGACCCACTGATTTAACGAGCACGTACTCCGTGTGTACTTGGAGGGCATTTGGTGGAATCGGGCATCGAACCCAGGCCTTCCGTTCCTAAGTCGGGTGCTCTAAGTACTAGGCTAACCATGGCCTTTGATAAATAATTGTTGTAATGATGTGAGTGTGTGTGTTTTTGCTGTTCTCACTGTAGTATAAAATGCCACAGCATATTTTATACAACTTTGAATATATTCATTGTAAAATAATTTAATTTTCATGACGGAAAACTCAAGGAACTATAAATGCTGATAGAAAATTATCCTTATTTGCTTAACTAGGTCAAGCGTTTGAACCCTTGAATTGTTGGTTTGTAAGGAGTGTAAAGAATGGATGATTCAGATGTACATCTGTATGACTAACCTCAGATAAAAGTACTTGCGCAAATATTTGTCATAAGAGGTCGTTTGTGTTCGAGAACATGGAGGGTATCCCCTTTACGCAAAGGTCATGTCAGGTGTCGAACGCATATTTCTCCCTCGAACTATATCACCCACTAAGTAACGCTAACATTTTATACTGTCTTTCTTGTAAGTGAAATTAAACTCAATCTTAATATAAGGTATCCACATTGTGCATTTTGACAAAATTTGATATATTTTATGATTTTATTTTATAGGCCATCTTATTTTCTTTATAAAAGTACCAAGTTTATTATTTTCCGCTCAGTAGAACAAAAACTGCAAGTGTTTAAGTAAAAACAGATACCATTACTTTAAGCAAGATGTCATACTTTAAAACGCGTTTTACTCGAAAGGTGTTTTATTGAAAATGCTCAAACGGGGACAGTAATTGCTCAAAAAGTTTTGAAAATAATTACCTGAAATTTTTTGCGCGTGCTCTGTATAATGATAGAAGTGTTTTAACTTACTCAATCACTGTTTTAAAACAAAATTTACAGTCCCTAATTTGAATATAATCACTGGTTTTTTTTCAAGCAATTTCATATAACTAGTACAAAGTGTTCTAGTTTTTGCAAAAATTAAAATATATCTTATCCTGAAGGTCATTTTAAAAATGAATAACATAGCAACGCTTCAGAATAGAACATTTGTTCTTAAACTTTTGGTACAGAATAAACCTCGTTTATGTTATTTTTTTTTGTAAATTTTTTACCGATTTTTTCCCATTTTAGTAATAATTTATTTTTCTCTTTTTAATTTTAGCATAATTTTCGTAAAATGTACCAAACTAATCTAAAAACCATAAAAAAAAAAAAAAAAAAAAAATCCAGATATCTTTATTTTTTTAAAAAAAAAAAAAATTATCGCTCAAGTAGTCGGGTACCTTATTTACACAAAATTCGTAACAATACCGTAATATTATTGGGAATAAGCTTTCATGTGAATTGTAAACAAGTAAAAACAAAGCAATTGGATGTATGAAAAAAAATAACAATTAGAGGATGAATTCTTTCCTTGAGAATTCCAAGGACTTGCATTCGAACAAGGGAAAATGTACAGATTTTGAAAACCTGATGATTAATTACTGACTGATTTTGTAAGCATACATCTCTCGTAACTCTTAAAATAAGAGTTATAAGGGTCCTTTTATTTAATTTAATTTTCATTTTGTGTGCACTCCAATGGTATTTAATATTGAAACAAATTACTTTTCAGTATTTATTTCCCCTGATATTCTGGATGGAATCGATACATAATTATCAGTATTAAGGTGCTGTTTGTGTATCTATTTATATAAATTAATGCTTAGTAAATTATTCATGCATTGTTTATTAAAAACCACATGAAAAAATTGCTAATTTGTAGTTAAAAGTAAACTAAATCAAAAATACTTTGATTATGCATGAATCTGTTAAAATAAATTTATAGACAGAAAATTATTGTCTTACAAACAAAAAATTGGTATCTATATACCTTATATTGTGTAGTAGAAATGAAATTATATTTTGCTCAAGAGCTGTACGTGTAACACAATGTATACTGCTACAAAATACTTACAAATTGATAGCAAATACACTACATGACAAAGGTTAACGTATTTCCATTTACATCCTTACCCTATGTTTTTATGTTAGGTTATTTTTTTCATTCCAGAGGAAGAACATTGTTGTGATGGGAAAGTACAACAATGTCACTCATATACTCTTATTAGATTAAATAAATATTAATCCATAAAAACAAATTGAAGTTGTATGCTCATGCGAAATACTTAATCTATACTTTTGTAAAATCATCATCAAAATAAGAGATATAACAATATTTAAAATGCAATAATACTTAGAACTGTGACATTTTTTTTAACATTCAGTACTTAAAAAATAATATACCACTAGGGCCATTAAAATTGCAACACCAGCAAGGAATTATTTGTAAAACTTCAAAATCACATGAAAAGAAGAAGAGGTTGAGACATACAAATGATTAGTATATTAATGTATTTATACGACGCAGGAGGAGAAACTACATCTGAAGCACTACATCAAAGTTGTTTTGTGGATTTCTCATTTCGAAGACGCTTTGTAAGATCGGAGTTTTTTCAGAATATCGTGTTATACCTCGAATAAGAAAAAATGCTTACCAACAAGTGTAGGGACAGGGCCGCCGCGTGGGGTGGCAAAATTGTTCACCGCACAAGGGCGCCTGGGGAAGGGGGCGCCAAAATTTATAGTTTTTTTTTAAAATTTAATGTTACTTACATAAAAGTTGTTAGTAAAAAACTTGCAATTTTGCATGTTTTATATTTTCTTAGCAATAAAATAGGATTTTATTTTTAAAATTTTAATTTAATTTTGTTTTTGTGTGTGTAAAACAAAATTTAATTTCCGATACGAACAATAAAAACACGTTCCATGTGGAGTTCGCGCTATTATACAGAACGTGTTCAAAATCTAAGAATTTGTAACAACAGGAATTGGGAATGATTTGTATTGGCATACATTTTTATTCATTATATGATGAGAAGATGTTGTGGCTCAACGTCGTTGTTTTGTTTGCAATGATACTATATGTGTACATTTTTAAAATTATGTAAATCGCTTGGTTTTTCTTCTCCAAATCATATTTTGCTTCATGTGTACTGTTATTAAATAGTTCTCAAAAATCGGAATAAAATTTTTATCGCAGCGTTTCTCAAACTGTGGGGCGCGCCCTCCAGGAGGGCGTGATAACCCTACTTGGGGGCGCGAACGTATCGCAAAAAAACGAAAACAAAAGATTTAAAATAATTATCAATTCGATAAAATAATTTACAATTTAAAATTATTACAAAGTAAATGCATTCTTTATAATAAAAAATAAAATACAAATTCCCACTGATATAATACTCAACACTTATAATTGTATCAGTACTGCACAAAGTATTTGATAATTAAGTTATCAATATTCAATTAAAAACAAGTTAAGTAATTACTAGTGACTCCCCTGATTTTGTCATATACGAAATATTTATCTTGATATATAAATAGTGCGGTTTATAATTAAAGTCGTATTGCATTGTAGTTAGGGACGTCTGAAGGCATAGGCCAACTAGGCCCTGGCCCAGGACCTCGCTCTCAGTGGGGGCCTCATTTCGTTCTCGACTCCGTCGTAATAAGATCATGATCCGGATAATTTTAATGCCATCAAATATTATTCCCTCCGAAAAGCAGTTAATTTCAAACTGCATGTCAATTGGCAAAAGTGATAAGACATTATTATTATGTGATGACCGTTGTCCAGTGGCTACCAAGCTCGCTTTTCCGCTTAGGCACGCTAGCAAAAGATTTGGGAGCGCGAAAAATTGGAGGGTGGCCAAATTATTATGCAAATCATATTTTGTGTCCTGTATACCTGTATTAAATTATTCTCAAATCTCGAAATAAAATCTTTATCGCAGCGTTTTCTCGAACTGTGGGGCGCGCCTCCTAAGGAGAGAGTAATAACCCTACTTGGGGGGGGGGGAGCTCGAGCATATTACGAAAAATCGAAAATAAAATATTTAAAATAATTATCAGTTCCATAAAATAATTTGCAATTTAAAATAATTACAAAGCAAAATATACTCTTATATAATAAAAAATGAAATACACATTCAAACTGATATAATACGCACTACTACTCATAAATGTATCAGTTCTACACAAAGTATTTGATAATTAATTTATTAATATTCAATTAAAAACAAGTTTAGTAATTACTAGTGACTCTCTTGGGCTTGTCGTATACAAAATTTATATACAAAACTTAATATTTATCTAATTATTGCGTTTATAATTAAAGTCGTATTGCATCCTAGTTTTACCATCAAAGTACATTATAATTGCATTACATTGTTATTGTAAGAAGTGGGGCGCGATGAAAATTGGGTCGCAAATATTGAAAGTTTGAGAGGCACTGCTTTATTGCGATCTACAACACTCTTTTTGGTATCATGAATTCCTTTAGATTCTAAGCAGGATATCTATACACAAGGGCAGCCAAATTTGTGATTTCTTCCAAATTTAAGAAATAAATATAAGAGGTTGCAACATAACTGTAATAGTCGCAATTCAGTTGAAAGTAATTTCGAATTTGTAGGGATTTCACCTAAATTCTTTTCGATGTTTGTTCAGTGTTGAGAACTTTACTTATTGAAAAGTTCTTGTTATTTTCAATATTTTCATTTTTTTTATAGACTGTTATTTGAAAATAAACTTCAAGTTCCATGAAAAATCTTACCATACTTATTTTTCATCTTAAAAAAACCTACACAAGAAGCAATTTCTTCCTTGTTACATTCTATTTTTAATAACAATATGATTCATAATAAGCTAGTTTCCTGTTTCAATATTTCGCTATCTTCTCCTATGATGATGTAATTTTACTGATGTAATTTGTCTCCCTTCCTCTGCTCTTTTGCAGATAAGTTTTTTCAAAAATAATTATAATAAATTAAAAGTAAAAAACTTTTTAAAAAACAAGCTTTTATTTAAACGTGCTAAAAAGAATAAAATAAACTTTTCCTTTAAAACTTTTTTTATTATCAACTTATAACGTCATTACACAATTTATATGAAATAAAAGCTGTCGCCAGATTAAATTACTCATATTTACTTAGTTTGAAATTTTTACAAATTGAAATCAATCAGATTAAGTTATTTAATTTACTTGTTTATCTACACAGGTAAATCTCGCGACAAGCTTTTATGTCATATAAATTGTGTAATGACGTTATAAGTTGATAATAAAAAAAGTTTTAAAGGAAAAGTTTATTTTATTCTTTTTAGCACGTCTAAATCAAAGCTTGTTTTTTAAAAAGTTTTTTTTACTATTAATTTATTTGTTACTTTTTAGTTATTGCTGGGTAGGTTTTCATCTCATTCAACGCTGGTTTTAGAAAAGAGTCATAAAATATGTAAAGTAGCATTGTTTTGTCAAAAAAGGGGGGGGGGATTCGTAAAAAAGAAAGTTTTCGGCATTTTATTTTTTAAATCACTGATTCTAAAAGATCGAAGTATGAAATTTTGAAAATAATTTTCATTTAAACGCATCGATATTTATTTATTTTAGAAAAAATCATAAAATAGGCAAAGTATCATTGTTTTGTAAAAAAAAAAACCGTATCGGGCGCAATAAATGATCTTACCTATTAAAAAATTTCTTTGTTATTAAATGTGCAAATAAAATTTTGAGTATTTTTTTAAAAAATCAGAAAAATTTCCTTTTGAGGGGGGACAGAACCCTAGTCTTTTCAGCACTTAACCATGTGGCATGACAATTAAACTAGGAAGTTCTCGGCAAACAGTGTGAAAGGACCTTTAAAATCGAAGGTAGAGTATTCCCACATCAAGTCTAAAAAGCATTAAAATGAATACATAAACAATCTATTTATGCATTATTTCATGTAAAGAAAGTGTAAAGTTACATGCATTTTTTTTTTCATTTATAATATAAACTAAAATCAATTTTATTCATTATTTCATGAAAAGATAGAAAACATCCGATCATTTATTAAATTGTTGATTTTAGCATATGTGTTTAAAATCAAATAGGATTAAATTTTTTAAATAAAAAATGAAATCTGTGATTTAAAGTAGAAATTTTTAAAATTACAAAATTTTACATGTTTATTAAATGTTGAATTAAAATTGTGAGCATTTTTTCAAAAAGAGTAAAAAAGAAGTTTTTGTGTACTTAATTTAATAAATCACTGATTTTAAAAGAGCAAAGTATATGAACTTTTTTAGTTCAGACGATTTACTCGTCAGAATTTTGAGAAATCCATACCTAACGATTGAAAAATTTCGATTTATGATTCACAGAAAACAATACTTATTACTTAAAAAATATTAATTTAAAGCACTACATTTAAAATAATTATAACGGAATAAAAACGATTAAGTTTTTCACAAATATTATAGAAATTTTTGTTTTATAAACGGATGTTTAAAATGAATTCTTTGAATTAAAACTTGAACAGAGAAAATGAAACAAAAATAAATGTTTCATTCGCATTTTTTTTACTCGCCAAATTCGGTGATTTTGATTATTTATAGGCACCATCTTTTCTAGTATAGCCCTATTTGCAGACTTCAAATGCAAGATGAAACAGATAGTCATTCCGTGCCAAACCGGTTTTCGACGCCAAGCCTTAACTTACCATAAAATCGCGTTTTTTATTAAAGTTTTTGATTTTTTTTTTTTGAGGGCTTAATTTTTAAGTTCTGATTTCCAAGTTTCACATATTGATTGCAAAACACGGTAATTTTTAAATAAAAAATTTTAAAAGAAATTCTGTAAGTTTTTATTTTCGTAAAAAGTGTATTAGAGAGAGAGAGGAAGGAGAGAGAGAGAGAGAGAGGAAAGAGAGAGAGAGAGTAGATGAAAAACACAAACTTTTTTAAAATCCGTAATGTTTAAGCACTTTTTTCCAATCTTCACCTTAATTGCGGATAATAATGTTCTACACACTATATACCTAATTTAAAAAACTGGAATGACAATGAAATTTTAAAACATTGTGAAGAATTAGAACGAAAATTAACGGATACTAAAAATATTAATGAAAAGGACATAGATGGATTAAATTTGTTTGAAGAAATAAAATCTTTCCGATGTTTTACCAAAGAGGATAAGTCACCTATTGATGTTTTAAATCATATTTATGAAAACAATCTTATCGATACATTTCCAAATATTGCAATAGCTTTACGGAATTTTTTAACCCTGCCAGTTTTGGTGGCTACTGGAGAACGAAGTTTTTCAAAACTTAAAATTATAGAAAAACTACATGCAATCTACTATGGCGCAGGAGAGATTATCGGACTTGTCAATTATATTCGTAGAGAGCGAAATTTTGGAGAAATTAAATATAAAGGAATTCATATGAGCATTTGTAGCTGCTAAAGCTAGGAGAATCAATATATTTAAATATAGTTTCTAATTTTTATATTTTAATTAAAAAAATTTGTATCATTTTTGCTTTGTTTTGTTTTTAAAATTTATGAAATAATAAAAAAAAAGAATAATAAGACAAACGTGTTTTAATATTATAATTTTAAAGCTTTTCAGTTCGAAAGTCAAATTTCGTATACTATAAAAGAGTATTTCACATATAATTTGTAGCACTTTATAAGAGTGTAACAAAACCTCATAAAGGGGCGCCGAATTTCAACTTGAACAAGGTCGCCTAATACCCACGCGGCGGCCCTGTGTAGGGATTCGAAAGAGGCCAGCCGTTGACCATCAAGAGGGTAGATTACCGTTTCATGATCTCATATGCCGCACTGGTTGAAATCCAATAAGTATCATGGGAATATGAAATCAATTGGTTGCTGAGGGTTATACTGAAAGGAATGCAGGATGTTCACGCTCTCCCATATCTAACATTCGAGATAACAGACATATTAGAAGGTCGCCCATGCAAAACTGTTCAACCACATCACGGATCATTAGTCAGGAAATAGACATGTTTACTGCACATCCAATATCCGCTCATGTGGTGCGACGACGTTTGCCGCAGCTTGAGCTGTCAGCACAATGTCATCACTGTCTTTCCTTCACATTGCAACATAGAGAGGGACTGTGACTCTGATGCACAAGAACGGTAAAGCTGGATATAGTAGTGGCACAATGTCGTCTTTTCATGGTTCTTCGAACAGTATTCTAATGACCGTATACGTGCCTGGAGGCTCCGAGTAGACCGTTAGTCTCCTGCTCGCATTCGATATCGGCTTAGAGGACTTTATGTGATGGTTTTAACAGCCATTGAATGTACGATACACACATCTTTAGTTCGAATCGGTGGTAATTTGAATGCAGATTCGTACATTTAGAGTCCAGAGGTTGAGCCCTATTTTCGAGGCCTGCCAAAAGCCAATTTCCAATAAGATAATGTAAGGTCACATGTTGCAGGTCATATTCTGACTTTCCTCAATACACAGAACATCAAATTGTTTTGCTGTATCTTACGGTCTCCAGATCTATTACCAAATTAAAACATCTGATCATGGGTTACTGATAGACTGGCCCACCATCCATCTCCAGCATAGATGGTTGTCGAAGTGTGGCATAAACTTGAAGCAGCATGGAATGAGGTGCCAATATTTGTGATCCAAGCTCAGTTCGACCCCATGCCTAACCGGGTAAGGGCCGTTTTATTTGCAACGGGTTATAGCTGTTTCTCTCTCTACTAATTTCTCCCCCCAAACTGCTTGCAAATTTAATCATTTTGTCTTCATTTCATGCTGTTTATGTACAGTTATAATACTTTTTTAACTCATGGTGTTGTAATATTAATTGCCAGCAGTGTATTATTCAAAAGAAAAACATTCAAAAGAATTGTCTAGAAGCATTGTTGATGTTATTGTATCGTTTGAAATTCATCGACATAAAAACGGTTTCCTGACTGTTATTTTAACCATTTAAAAATCTTCCAAAAATACAATTGTAAAATTAATTATATTAATTAAAAACATTATTATTTTGAAAAATAAAATTAAAATTTAAAAACAATTTGAGTAAATATTTGAAATTATTTATGGACTTCTTTGGAAAATAAATATATATCCTTTATTAAAATATATAATTCATTTTGTGAGAATTTTTTTAAAAATGAATGTATGATCTATGAAAAATGAATGTATGAAATGAAAAAAAAACAATACTAAAATTTGTTTACCCTTTTAGTAAACAGTATTCTCTGTTGATGACCTCATTCATTTTTCATTGTGAGTTATAAATGTCGAAGTGTGTGAAGGAATTAAAATGATTTACAATGCATTTTAGTTTTAAAACAATTTATTAAATTTCATTTCATTGAGAATAGTAGTCAATTACGGAAAGAAAGATGTTAATATTCTTTCGTGTAGAACAGGAAAAGATATGTTTTTATTCAGCGTTATTCTTTTTGAAAGTGAGTTCAATAACGATTACACCTCTTAATTTCTTAGAATAAATTAACGAATTTCTAAATCGTTATTAATTTCTTACGCACGTAAATCTTATTACATAATCTTATCTTGTCTTAATCATTAATTTCATAATCAATAATTTTTTTTGAAAGGAATCTATTTGTTTTATTATTTTACAAAATAAATTAGGATTTTTATTATAATTTTTTTATGAAGCTTTTACAACTAAATCATATTCATTATCTGCTTTTGATAAATTTTCCGCATTGATAATAGATGATATTTGAAATTATTTGCTTAAAAACTTTTTTTTATATAACTGCCGTTGAT
The DNA here is from genome assembly GCA_019973975.1 of Trichonephila clavata. NCBI lineage: Eukaryota > Metazoa > Arthropoda > Arachnida > Araneae > Nephilidae > Trichonephila > Trichonephila clavata. Next base: position 15,808 of record BMAO01016776.1, read on the forward strand.
GTATAGCACAAATTTCGTTTTTATTTTTATTTAAGCAAGCTTTGCTTTAATGAAAAAAAGAAAAAGAAACAATTCTTACTCAAAGAGAAAAGAAAAATGCAAAAAACCCGAAGGATGATAGAACTTTTATAGGAGGTGGGCAATATTTAAAAGAAGCAGAAGGAGAGCGCCAAGACGTCATTTTTATCTTAAAATTAAAAATCTGTCGATCTGTTTGGGGGGGGTGGGGAGGAACACCAAAATTCCACCCTTAGGTACGTCACTGGGACTTATTGCTATCGCCTTAAAAATTGCTAAATATTCAAGAATAAAATTTACCAGACAAATATATTTGGATTAGTCTGCAAAAGGAAAGAGAAAAGATAGTTTCTTAATTTTTTTCATTATATTTATACATACTAAGTGGATTATTTTTAAAAAAATAAGATAATGGAATAATGTATTCAGAAGGCTTGAACAGTGATAAAAATAAAATGAAATTTCAAATCAGTAGATAAGAAATGGCGATTCTGCGGTAAAGGTGGGGCAGGTGTCCAGACGGAGCAGAGTTGAGTTGTTTTCATCCTCCGTTGAGTTGAGTTGTTTTTCACCTGCTATAGTTTTGGTTATCGAGGTGCAGGCTACGCAGGTAGGGATCGAGTTCAGTTGTTTTCTCCTACTGCTAAGTTGAGTTGTTTTTTTAAATGTGTAAAAAATTTAAGTATAGAATGTTCGTAATTTATAAAATATGTGTGTATAAATTTAAGTATAGCTCATGGAGCACCTATTGATTAAAATATACACTAATTATTAGATTGAAAAATGGTTGAAAAAAATAACACTCAAATAAAAAATAAATCTGGATTCAAACTCGCAGCCTCAGGACAAAAATGTCTCCATAGGACAATAGTTTTTTCAGTTACGCTAACCATTGAGTCCTATGAAGGGATACAGACTTGAAGAAAACTTAGGTTTGCAATCTAATGAATTTAAGTTTGACGGCGAACAGATGGCGACATTTTTAAAATCATTTTCTTAATTAAAAGGAAATAAAAGAAAGTATTTACATTGTTTTGATAACAAATGTGATGCAGTGTACTCGTAATCTGTGTGAACGGGTTACGATTTAACTTGTCTTAGCTTTTGTCTGATCTTGATTCTACAAGATGGCTGTGGAATGTTTTAAATCGTTTTCTTGAATGTTTTTTATAATAATCTTTTTTGAAAAAATGAGCACTTTTTATTATTGGAACTTATAAATTATGTAACTGAAGAATTTTTGGAAGATCTTTTGCTTAGATAATATTTTAAGAGAAGTAAGAGAAATGTTATATCCACTGATTATTTTGAATATTATGAGGATCTGAATAAAATGATTTTTTAAATGTTTAATTTGAGTTAATTTTATTTATTTTGTTTGTTAGTTTAATTTATGTTGAGATACTTTCTTTTTAAAAATAAGTGTGGGTATATTTTTAAAAAAAATTATCTCAGAATGTTTAAGCGTAAATGATATTTTAAATACATTTCATACAAAAGTAAGAAAAAAAAATACTGTATAAATATTTTGTATAAGTTTCCGAAAAGATTTGGCTTTAAAAAGTTTATTTTTATAAATCTGAAAAAATATGGGTTTTTTTATATATATGGTTATATTGTTAATTTTACTCATACTGCTTTCTAGTTTAATTTGTGTTGAAATAGTTTCATTTAAAAGATAAATATCAGTATACGTCTTTCAAACAAATTATCTTAGTATGTTAAGCATAAGTGATATTTTAAATATATTTTGTATAAAAGTAAGGAAAAATTTATGTTTATGTGTTTAAAGCAAACTCTTTGCCTTTTCCAAAGAGTATAAATTGTATAACTATTCATTGCAATAACCATTTAGTTTAAATTTTTTTTCTTAATTGAATAGAAATAAAAAAAAATATTTACTATACATTTTTTAATAACAAATTTTAAATTTTATTTCGGTATAATAATTACACATACACAGTAAAGATACAAAGTATAAATTGTTTATTTTTACAAAAAAACCATCATTCTGTACTACGTATTACATTAAATCGCTTATTTATATTTACAGGACAACAGCAAGTTGTAAATTGAATTCAGCATAATGATTACACATGTACAGTAAAGATACAAAGTAAATTGTTTTATTTACAAAAACAGCATTCTGTATTCCGTTTCACATTACAACTTTTATTTACAAAAAATCACATTATTCGTCATCACTGGATTTTATGTCATACTGTTCATCGAATAGCTCTAAATTCGTCAGCGACCAATGTCCATGGGAAGAGTAGTAATGCATCACCATTAACAAACCTTTTGTCATCTTTATAGGATAATGATTACACGTGTACAGTAAAGATACAAAGTAATAGTTTATTTACAAAAAACAGCATTCTGTATTCCGTTTCACATTACAATCTTTTATTACAAAAAATCACATTATTGTCATCACTGGATTTTATGTCATACTGTTAATCGAATAGCTCTAAATTCGTCAGCGACCAATGTCCTGGGCAAGAGTAGTAATGCCATCACCATTAACAAACCTTTTGTCATCTTTATAGGATAAAGATTACACATGTACAGTAAAGATACAAAGTAAATTAGTTTATTTACAAACAGCATTCGGTATTCCGTTTCACATTACAATCTTTTATTTACAAAAAATCACATTATTGTGTCATCACTGATTTTATGTCATACTGTTAATCGAATAGCTCTAAATTCGTCAGCGACCAATGTCCATGGGCAAGAGTAGTAATGCCATCACCATTAACAAATTTTGTCATCTTTATAGGATAAGATTACACATGTACAGTAAAGATACAAAGTAAATAGTTTATTTTCAAAAACAGCATTCTGTATTCCGTTTCACATTACAATCTTTTATTTACAAAAAATCACATTATTCGTCATCACTGGATTTTATGTCATACTGTTCATCGAATAGCTCTAATTCGTCAGCGACCAATGTCCATGGGCAAGAGTTAGTAATGCCATCACCATTAACAAACCTTTGTCATCTTTATAGGATAATGATTACACATGTGCAGTAAAGATACAAGTAAATAGTTTATTTACAAAAACAGCATTCTGTATTCCGTTTCACATTACAATCTTTTATTTTACAAAAAATCACATTATTC
>BMAO01016777.1:0-15755 GCA_019973975.1 Trichonephila clavata
AATTCTATAGAGTTAATTATACAGGGTGTCCGGGCTAAATACAAAAGTAATGACTTATTATTACGGAAAAAAATCATCAGAATGTAATAAACTGTTCATCTGGGGATTGGAAAACTCTCCGAGATATTTTGGGTCTAGTCCGATCGGTCACACGTGCGGGCATTTTTTTGTAATCACAGACGATTAACTTATTACACTGACTTCATTAGTAAAGATGTGGACGCGACAGTAAAAGGTGCAGTGCATACTTTGGTTAATAGAATTTAAATCAGTTACGCGCGTACTGCAAAGTGTTCGAACAGATTGGAATACCGAATGTCTGACATCAAAATCTATCCACCAATGCAAAAGAACTTTAAAGGAAATGGGAACTTAGGTATCTCAAACTGGCAAGTATATTTAAGTTTTTGTGATAGAAGACACTGTTGATCGTGTGTGTGATTCATTTTGTAGGAGTCCTGACAAGTCTGTTAAACAATCCAGTAACGACATTCATTCCATTCTGTTCGAACACGTCATTGTACAAGCGTGACTTATTTAAATTACGTTAACCAAAATAAGCACTGCATCTTTTACTGTCGCTTCGAAATCTTTACTAAGGAAGTCAGTGCAATAAGTTTATCGTCTGTGATTGCAAAATAATGCGCGCACGTGCGGCAAATCGGACTAGACCCAAAAAAAATTTTTGAGAGTTTTCCAATCCATGGATGAACAGTTTATTACGTTCTGATGGGTAGTTCCGTAATAATAAGTCATTACTTTTGGATACTTTTAGCCCGGACACCCTGTATAGATGGCTTATTTACATTCCTACATTCGGCTACTTTTCGTTATATTCTAACCTCGAAATCAACTAATATTCTATTAAGTTGGTTGATGGTGCTCTATTGTTTGATTGATCAACTTTCCTACATCGTGATGATTCATGATGCTTGCATTTTCTGACTTTATGTGGTCGTTGATATTTCGGATGCAACTTCAAAGTATTTCAGAATTAGAGATTTTACCAGTTAATTTATAGTTAATTTATATTTTTACTTTAAGTCTATTTTCTTCTAAAACTTTAACTAGTTCCATGGCAATTTCACATTAAATTGGTTTCGAAATCAAAATTTTAAAATAATAGAATTTTCAGGCTTTTGTTTTTGCTGTTCATAGACATTAGTCGACATTTGAAATACTTTTCTTTTTTCTTTTTAAGGTCTTCCATTGTTCTACGATGAAAAAAAGAATTCTATTAAATGTTCATTTGCATACAGTGCACCAATTTCCTGGCTTGCTAGATTTCTTCCGGACTTTTTCAGGGTCTTTTTGACGTCTGAACTATTCTATGTTTTCTTCCTTTGAATACATAGAAATTCTCCTATCTTAACTGAATGGCTTTTAGACATTTTTTTTCAATGTATAACATTGATGCGATTTCTTAGGTGTCTTTCAACTTAATATTTTTTGATAGTTTAACTGTGATCATTGAAACAAATATTTCGGCATGCTTAAAATTTTCAATGCTTAGCACAATTATGAAGATCAGCGTATGAGGGGGAAAACAATGTTTTAAAGAAATCATATATTTTCTTAAATTTTAATTATTGTGTCATTGCATACAACAGTTTTTGTGTTGTTTTTCACATTTCTTGACGCTTAAATGTTCTAATTTTTCAATTCGAGGGCTCCAGTTTTTTTACAAACATTTACATGAACCAAATTCACAATGCTTGCAGAATCAATCAACGCAGATAGGACAGTTTCGTCGAATTTAATTTTGAATAATAGTTAAGGAATTTGTTTCTTATTCTGTGGGGGTACCTCTTCGAAATTTGATTTAGTTAGTTAGAGTATATTCCTGGAGAGAGAGAGAGAGAGAATCCTGATTAATTCCTTCTAGAATAAATATCATGGAGGAAATCATGACATGGATAAATGACGACAGTATGAAAAACAAATTCTGTCATCTATTGCTTATTGTAAAATCACATTTCGAAAATATTTGAAAATGCAGTCGGACCTCCATATAACGAAGCCGCTAAATCCCGGAAAAATGTTCGTTATATGGAAAATTCGTTAAATAGATGTTTATCTTTCAATTTTCTTTATTACCCACATAGAGCAAATTTTAAATTCATGAACACTATATATTAAAAAAAGTAATTATTCGCATATTTTTTTTTGTGAATTAATACATATTTATTTCATATATCTCACCCCTCAAAAAAAAAAAAAAGATAAACTCTAAGGAAATTTTTTGGACCCCTTTTTCCGCTTCCTGAGGAATTAGTTTTTTTTCTTATTTTCTTTACTTACGTTTTAAAATTTTCGAGCTACAAGAAACAAAGTTACCCCAGTGCGACTGATCAACACTACAAATGAACATAGAGTAGTTCAAGGACACAGGGGCACGAGACAACTCCACTGAGGGTGAAAGAGGATATCGAAGATGTTTCCGGTGAACTGGACAATGGGATTTAAAGGTTGTACTTCTTGGATGAAACGCCCAGAATTCTATTGATCTTGGCAAGCTAGGCATCTAATAAAACCAGTTCGAAATTTATGACCACCATAAAATGTTTTAAAAGAGAGAATATCTTGAAACGCCCAGAAATATTTTAAAAATAGGGTGAAAAAAAATTGAATCAGAAGAAAAAAGTTCGTTATATTGAAAATATCCTTTGCTATTGGGAGGTAATTTTGCGAAAAAAATCGTGAAAGGTTCTTGCTTCCAGGAAAAAGTTCGCTATGTATAAAAATTCGCAATATAGAGGTTCGTATTATGGAGGTTCAATTGTGTTTTCGTTCTTCCAATTTGTTTTATCATTTCTTCTTTTTATGATGCTGTTTATAATTTTTCTAAATAGACTTACTTCAATTTTCAGTTTAGAATGAAGCTATTTCTATTACTAATTTCACATCACATTTCACATAACTTAGTGGCATGTTCTTCTAGAACTTTTTCTATGTGTAACATCTTTCCTCTCGATTGCTGCAGATTTGTGGGAGTGATTTCGTGAAAAGGGACGAAAATGCGTAACAGGAAGTTGAGGAAGCGAGCGCTATTTAATTTGACCAATCAGCGCGCTTGGTGGTGTCTCTTCGCTACCCTCGGAGTGAAGTTCTTTTTTTTCTCCTTCATTCAGGAGGGGCTCCGCCCCCATCCCCCACCCCCTGTGGTCTAGGCTGGGGAATTTTTGTTTTCTCACTTTAGGATCAGAGAAGAAGCTAAGTCCTTTAGCGTGGTTAGACAATGACGAACATGTTTCGATATCTGACTTCGATTGTTGCTTACAATTTAAACGACCGGGACACAGATCAGCTGGTGTTGCGATTTATCGTAAACAGAACAACTTACATGTGGTGGCTCGACATATGGATATTACTTATCGTCCAACAAGTGGACTGGGTATTGTTAGTCAAGATATTGGGGACATAAGTGCGGCAAAATGCTTATTTGAAATAGGACAAACAGAGATTTCGGTGGTCGTATACATTGCTCCGAATCAAACGGCTCACAAAATTAAAGATTTCCTGCATTTTTTACTTTTACCATATACCGAAAGTGGTTCTGCTCTTTTTTTAAAAAAAAACTATCACTCGCTTCCCATGATTTTGAGTGGTGATTTTAAAGTTAACTTCAGTTTGCTAGAAGCCGAGCCACTAATAGCTTTTTTGAATGATGAACTCAAGCTCGAAATGAACACAAATCGAAATGTTTCGACAACTAACAGTGGTACTGTTATTGACGCTGTTTTTCAACGGTTTTTAAATACTTTGAAAACACAAGTATATGTGTCATATTATTGTTATCATAAATTATCACACATTACCGCTCTTCCCCAAATTGAACAATAATTATTATTTTTGATAAAAAATTGCATTACTCCTTGCGTTAATTAAATAAAATTTTCATTAAAGATATAATTATTCCATAGAAAATTATTTCCAATTCTACTCGATTCATTTTTTTCAGGATTTAAGTTGCTATTGCAAATTTACCACGATAACATGTCAGATGTTACACATCGTATGCGACTACTGTAAGGCTAGTTTATTTTTTTATCAGTGAACAAAGAAAGATAAAGTGAAATCTTACATTTGGCGAAATTTCCGCTTAATTTGATCACAGATAAATAAGTCTGATAGTTTAAGGAAAGTTTTTATTTCCAAGCCCGACAGATGCACATTCTACAAAGTAGTTTAAAAGTCATACTCAAAATCAGTCTAAGTAATTACTAGAAGCAAGCTTTTGTCATAATCATAATCATCTGAAAGTTCCTCTTCTCTAGATGTACTCAGAGCTGTATAATTGGGCAGTGAACCAAAAAAGTACAATAATATACACTAAGCTCCTCCCGGTGTAAGGAATTTACATGCCTGTTGCCCGACTAGAGGTGTAGGAGGAACTACATGATCAGATGACATGATGAACTTTAATTATTTATTTATATATTCAACACAGACACAAATAACCCCCTAAGTAGGATAAATTTGATTAATTAGAGCACGAAGGTGAGACAAGATAACGTGGGGATAATATATACGATCACGTGAATCTATCCTTACGATAACTTATACAAAGCTTGTTTTAAGAAGCGCGCTAATAATTTAACTCTCTAACTTCTATTTGAAATAAGATCACAGTACCTGAACTCTTGCAATCCCTTAATCTTTTAGACGTGGCCTTAAACACTTCTCCAATAGTTGACTTAAGCACTTCCTCAAGATTCCAACTTCACGCGTCGTACACTGCTTACGTATACGTATTACTGTCGATTTGCTTGCTTCTCATCTGTTCACTTCACATCCAAGCTATCCTCATTTCACTTCTAATGTATTCGCACTTCACTAACTCTCAAAACTCGCGAATACAGAAAGCATATATTAAACTTAATTTGCATAATCACGTTTTCCTGTCCTCGGAGAAAGTTGGCTGAAAAAATGATGTCCCAAAATGAATCCCCAATGAGTTAGTGGAAGGAGCCGAATAGATCCGTCATACCCGTTTTTTAATTCTTTTCTTTGAATCGGGCGCTCAAAGTATGGTATAGAACAGGGATGACGAATCAATGGCATGCGTGCCACTGATGGCACGTTATACAATATTTTGGGCACCACACCGATCAAAATGGTTTGCATTTTAGTTCAAAATAACAAAGTTCACAATGAAGTATTACGATCAAAAGCAAGTGATTAGTCGTGGTGCGGCGGGAGCACACTTGTCTTGCGTTAGTTATGTCGTAGAATGCAATTGTTAATGATGCGAAATTTGTCTACGCACAGCATAATAAATTTCGTTGTCACTACTGTATTTTAAAGTTTGTGTTACATTTACGATTCTAACCGTTCTTTAAAGTGACTAGTTCAGTAAAAAAAAAAAACTATAAGTGCAAAATAGCTAGTGTGACAGAGAATTTCAAACTTGGTGGATCGAGAAATATAGCATGATTAGTAAAGGCAAGTGTGTTTTATGTTCTGGAACAGTTACATGTAGAACATCGTCAGTAAAACGGATTTCAGACACATTTAACTGTTTGAAGAATCTGGACCGTGCTATTTTAACCATGTTTTCATTTACCTATGCCTGCGAGTCATTATTTTCAGAGATGAATAACTAAATCGTTTGTCAGAGATGAATAACTAAACCGTTTGGCACCAATTCAGCATGCATTCTGCTAACAGTAACATCTTACAACCCTAATATGTTATTTATTGTCTAATCTGCAGCAACAGAAGTCAAACTAATGTTACTTTAATTTGAATTACATGTATAATTAAAACATTTACTACTACTATAAAGTGAAAATGTATTTTTTCGTAGTAAATAAAGAGTTTGAGTTGATAGTATTTAGTTTTATTATTTATCAATAATCATAAGTCAAAATTATTTGACGGCACGTCTGTACCTCATTTAACATTTCTTTAGAACAAATGGCACGTTGATCTATAAAAGTTCAACACTTCTGGTATAGAAGAAATCGCTATTTGAAGGATCCAAATTCAGCATTAAACATTGAATATCCTATTTAGGTTTCACAAATACTGCTTTCTTAGGGTTTCATAAAGGTAATTCGTATTTCGTTGATTATCTAATATATGTGAGTTTCTTCAATTTAAACTTTATATCATCTTTATGTCTCATTTCTTCTATTTCACTTTGGCCTTCCGTTTTCTCAATTTCACCTTAGATTTTCTTTTCCACTATTTCACCTCAGGTTTTTATTCCCACTATTCACCTCAGATTTTCATTCTCACTATTTCACCATGACCTTTCAATTTCCTTTAGTTCGTTCAGATGTTTCTTTTTTATTCGTCTTCCTTTTATTTTTAAGAGAATTTATTTTTGTATTTAAGAATTCTTCACGATGAGTTCTTCAAAGTTAGAATTTTCAGTTATCGATTTTTTCAGTTAGAAAACCTTTAAGATATCAAACATTCCTATCTATAATGTCAGTATTCGGAAGTCTTGCTTTCTAGCGTTTTTCCAAAATATACCTCTTCGATGTTTTAATAAAGGAGTAATATATGTATTTTAAAATATCTTTTTTATCTTAACTATTAACATAATATAAGAACAATGACAAACACTAAAAAGTATTTCAAAATAATATTCCAAATTAAAGAAGCTAAACTTAGTACTGTTTATTTCTAATTATTTACTGCCGTATTAATCAAATATTACTACGAATAGAATAAGAGGGTTACATCAGTGTAAATGTGTATTTAATTTTTAATTATGTCAGAATGTATTTTGTTTTGCTTACTTTCTTAAAATAATAATATTTTTAAATAATCTTTTACTTCCTACTTTTCGATATGTTCGCGCCCTCCACTTAGGGTTATCACCTCCTGTGTAAGGGGCGCCCCAAAGTTTGAGAAACGCTAGGATAGGACACAAGCACTGGGAGTAAGATGTACTGATCTGCATTCAAATTACCTTCAATCCGAATTAAAGATATGTATCATGATTCACCAATGGCTGCTTAAACGATTGGAACAAGTGCAGTTCCCCTATGCCGATATTGAATGCAAGCAAGTGATGAACGGTCTCCTTGGAGCCTCCAGACATGTATATAGCCCTCAGGATACTGCACACAGAACCGAGACTCGCCTGAAATGACGACATTGTGCAACTCCTGTATGCTGTTGTCGCTCGGCCCACCAGAGTTTCTGTTTCTCTCTATGCTGCATTGTCAAAGGAAGCCAAAGTAATGTCACCTTGCTGACAGTTCATACTGCTGCAAACGTCATCTCGCCGTACGAGCGTATACTAGGTATACAGGGCTCAAGTGTAGTATAGGGGGGGGCTTTCGATATGGCGATTTTTCTTTGGATTTGGTGATTTTTATATAGATATTATGGTGAGATTATGAATTCATTCTGGCTTCCGGGCACCTATTGCTAAGTGAAGTAGCTTGGCGATCAATTTTGGTCGCCAAAAAAATTAACATCGCCAAGGCCCTCCTATACTACACTTTAACCGGTATACTGCAAACAAGCTCTTTTCCTGACTAATGATCTGTGATGCGGTTGTACAGTTTTGTAGGGCGTACGTTACTGTAAGTCAGTCAATATATATGTTCTAATTCGATGCGTTAGTCATGAGAGGGTGGGGTGATCCTGCATGCCTTTCAGTATGATACTCAGCAACTCATTGATTCCATTTTCGTCTGACGGAAAGATTTCTACTAGTGCGACGGGCAACATCACGAAATGATAATCCACACTCTCGATAGGTAACGACCCTGTCTCTATCAAATTCACACACTTGTTGGTAAGCATTTCTTTTTCCTGTTCGATCCATAGCCCGATATTCTGAGTAAACTCCGATCTTACAAAGTCCTTGCCGAATGAGAAATCTATTACACAACTTTTCTTTTATGCAGTGCTTCAGGTGTCATTTCTTCCTCCTGCGTCGTCCAAATGCATTGAAATACTTATCGTTTGGATATCCAAACTCTTCTTCCTTTCATGTGATTATGACGTTCTTCACAGATCATTCCTTACTGGTTATCGAGTATTAGTTATCGTATATCTAATATTCGATATCTTTTGTGGGATTTTAGATAATAAAAAAAATGAAAAAAAAAATGTATTTTTGTTCTTTAAAATATAACTATGTTTAAAAATAAACTAGATGACTTACTTTATGTAACACCATTGACATACTATCGTCTTTAACTTTAGGACTTTAGGATGAGAATCAAATGAGATACTTATATAATTCCATAGAATTAAAAGCGTTAAAATAACAAAATGATTACAATAAGGACATAAAATATCATTTTTCTTTGTTTTTGTTATTGGGAATTCTTCTTTTCCAAACTATCAGAGATGAATTTTTATACGCATATCCCACGTCTTTAAAATATAAACTCATTCTTAGAATTTCGAAATATGCTATTTGTCAACGATATTCTTGTCTGAAATGTATTTAAATTTATTTTATTTGAAAACATAATACCGGTTTCAGGCTCACTATATGTTAAGTTCCCGATAGTTTGTTTAACTAAGCCACTTTTAAATTAAAAAAAGTTTATTAATATTTAAATAAACGAAATTTGTTCATCAGTCATTATTCATCACCAATGAAAAACTATTGTATCTAATGCCATTATTCAAAATAAAAATATGCAAATATAGATACAACTAATTATTAATATAAGTATAAAATATATGATTTATATTTGCACTTACTTAAAATGTAAGAAGATGGAAAGTGCGGCTGTCAGAGCAAGAAGAGACATTCCGTATCCAACGTAATAAATTGTTCCAGCTTCTTTGATATCCCATAATAACTATAAAGAAAAAAAAAAGGAAAAATTAAGCACAATCATTTTTATATTTTCTTCTAATCTTGTTCTTAAGTGAATTTCGATTACATCAAATGTTTCCGCAAAGTAAAAAATTATTTTGCATTTTTGAAAAATAAATATATGTAAAGGTATTCCATTTCCCCGAGAAAAATCCCCCCCCCCTGATATTACAAAATGTTTCATAAAAAATTAAAAATTTGAAAAAGTTATCACTAAAACCAGCAATTTAATTTTGCCTCCCATTTGATGATTCCAAAAATAGACTTTGCACTGTACTTTCAATTTAACAAAAAAGCGTGTTAATAAAATTTTGCCCGAAATTTAAATTGATTTTTCCATTATGAAAGTTTTTATGTTGTAAAAAGTTTGATATAATAAAATTATCTTCTTTGTGAAAAGCACGAGTAAGTCATTCTGTAAAATAAGTTTTGAAGAATTACTTTTGATCTTCGAGAACAAATTATTCTCAAAAATATGCATACATTTTAATGCATTAAAAATACTTTAAATAGTTGATATAAGTGCAAATTTGTTAAATTATAATAATTATTAAAGTTGTTTAAAGATAGTTCAGAATTATTGTGATTACTGATATAAATTTTGATAAAAATACCTTATAAAGTTATTTTTTAGACAGATCTCACAAATAAATAAACGAAACTCAGGTACCATTTCTTAAGAGCTGATTAATTTGACAATCAAAATTTATTTAAAAGTAGACTTTACATAAATTAAGCTAGGTGTCTAAAATTTATAATATTTTTCACTATAATTTAATTGCAGGCAAATAAATGAATTTGTAGCTCATAAATATCATTGTGTGTGGTGATGTAATACGTAATTTTTTATTTGCTGAAGGATAAAGAATTTAGTTAATGAAAGATTTAGAAGACAGTTAACAAGAAATGATAGACATAAAGGTAAGAAAATCAAGAATTAAAAAAAATAAAGGTACCTAATTTGATTTTTTCCCTTTTTAAAATCTTTATATTCAAGAACCATCAGATAAAATAATTGAAAGATAATGCGCCTTACGAACTACGGTTGACAATTTTGACATAATTCAATACTTTTTGCTACGTAATTACTAATAAGATTACTTGCACAACTCTACAAGATGCGGAACGTATTAAGTAAAATAAATAAATAAATTTATATTTTCTAAGAATTATGTGACATATAATTGAACATTTACATGTTCAATTTACGTAAGCTTTTCTTCTTAGACTTTATTTGAGCATCACTACATTCGTTAAATTCTGAATTGGGCAAATAATGTTCATAAGAATTTCGAGAGGTTTTATGTTCAAATAACTGTACATTGGAAAGAGTTAAAATAATTTTTTAAAAATAATTTAAGTGTTTTTAATGTATATGCAGAGTTTATGTTACACAAGTTTTGTATTTCATGCAAATGAGATAATGTATTCAAAAATAAATCTAAAAAGAAGATTATAATGGACAATTTTAATCATTGAAAAAAAAGGAATTGCATAGAATAATGTGAAAAACCAGTAAGTGATTAAATAAATCATAGTTGTCAAAGAAATACCTGCTATTTGCGAGAAACATAACTTTGATATTTGAGACTTTGAGATATTTTTACTAGACAGGGATGAGGACATAGTTTATTTTTTAGTAATCACAGTTCGCCGTATGATGCTCTGAGTCATATAGCTGTCTTTTCATACGAAAATTTGGTTAGTAATGAGTCAAAATGTCAAAATCTTTAAATACTGCACATAGCAGATATTAGTTTGACAAAGGCAAAATTTTCTTTCAACCGCAATGTGTTTAATTTTGGTTTAAATATTATTAAATACTTTTTACTTTAAAATATTAAATCTATTTACAAAATATCTTACTGATGTGTAAATTTTTGCTCCGTTTGTCATTTCTTTTTCACGTTAAAATGTGTTTACATTTCATTGATTTAAAGGTTAAGAAGTATTGGATAATTACAGATGTAAAATTAATCGGAACTTATAAATCTTGAAGCTTATAAAAATTCCTAAGAAAATCTGGTTTAGCTCTTTTTTATTCAGTTAGTTATAAGACTGAAACAAGAATTATTATTACGTTTTTTTATGCTAAAAATACATTTTGTAACATAAAAGAACGTACCAAACACTTATGGATTGAACAAAAAAAAGATATATGTAATGTACATCTGTTGAAAAGGATAACAGTATCATAAGAATTAAATGTTTTATTCAGGAAATACATTTGAAGAGTAAAAAAGAAAAAAAAACAATCAATAATGCCTTGTTTTCGTTTGGCTATAATATAAGTTGTTATTTGACTAGGCATTAAATCACAAAATTGTTGATGTCCTCCTATGGGATTGTTTACCATGTATACTCCAATTGGCGAGCGAGATTTGCACAATTGGGAAATGATCGAAGATGCCTGTTCATTAGAGTCTAAATTTAGGGGGATTACAATCACGTCTGCAAAAAAGTGTTGGAGAAGCACTGATGCAAGCTGCAGAAAAAAGCGTGCTATATTCGACAAGACACGCTGAATAGTCCAGTCCTGTAAATGTCCAGTAAATGTAAGTCCTGGGGTCCGCGAAAGGAAGGACAGCTAATTGTTATAGAATCTCGTCAACTTACTGCCGTGCTGTAAGGGTCACAACGAAAAAGTCTTTGTTCCCAAATGAAATGACACCCTACACTACAACTGATTGTCAGGTCTTGTGGTGGATACCAGTCAGGTGAGTATAGCAATGCTGTTCTTGATGTTTTCGGATATATTTTCGCTGGTCATCAAGGTTTCATGCGAAGCAAGACTCACCGCTGAAAAGATTTCTAGTTCTCATGATATTCCTGGTGGAATGTATCTGGTACTATCCCAAATCTGCTACCACTGGTCACCTGTTGGTGATCAGAGATGAGAAACAGTCAACGCAATTTCCTCCATGATCTCAGCTCTCATTTGATGAGTCGCTTCTTTAAGATCATTGCAATTTCTGGTGCTCCGGTTACACGCCAGATCATTGGGAGGACGTATCAGGGGCTGTGAGCGGCGAACGAATGATCACTCTGTCCTCGTGTTTTGTCAACACGTTCGGTCCGAACCTATCTTCTTGACGTTTTAAGCTATTGTTCAATCATTTCTTAAATTATCATCGAATGGTAGCATTACACCGACCTAAATGTTGAATGATCCAGTGGTTTGATCACCTGCATCCTTTTCAAATTATGCATCCTTTCTCAAATGATGACATCTACTCACACTTTTTGTGATTCTGTCTGTGAAACATTGGTACTATCCTAGTAGCTCGAAAGAACCACTACCGAATTGAAATTATGCCTTAGGATTTGAATGCCATCTGTTTCATAGACCATCTGGATGCTCCTTTATAACGCGGGATCTCCATCTGGTTAGTAATTAGCCATAAAAGTCAATAATTGTGAATCATAGGGTGTGTGAACACGCAATTTAAACCCGTATGAATAACTTTTATCTAGTGCGTCGCTATGTTTGCTAAACGAATGCATATCAAGGAAATCTGATTTGATATTTTGTAACAAATTAACAAAGAAGTAATTTGCGTAGTACGACGATTTTATTAAAATTTATAACAATAATGATATTTTCATAATATTGACTTTTTTGATCCAAATATAGAAAATGAAATTTTTTTCTTAAAAAATATTATTATAAATAAAAAAATTAAATGTAATATATGGAGCATTAATAATGTAAGTAATAATGTACAGTTATTTAATCAACATTTCTCTGAAAATATATTAATAGCTAAAATATGTATAGTGCAACACATACCACATTTAATCGCTTATTGCTCAATCATACAAAGTAATTTGGATATCTCTGTAATATCAATACATTGCTTTAATTCAGAAGATCCCTTATATTTGCCTGAGGACTAATTCAAAAATTAATTCAAAATTAATCATTAATATTTGAACAATATCCACTTTAAGGTGTTGATGGTCGTCAATTATAAATGTTAATGAATTTGAACTTACCTTCATGTGAGGTTCCTCTTCCTCTAGGGGTTTGCATCTGGAATAATCTGACCTCTCTGCCCATGTACTGTTCTCTTCACACGATCGAGTGGCATTTTCTGAAATAGCGACAGGTATAACATCTGAGATTGTTAGATTATATAACATGAAGGAACTCATAATTTATGCACATAACTTGTGGTATGCAATCAAACTAATGATTCGATCCGGAGGAATACCTTAGCTATAACACTTCAACCTGCCTTGTCATCTGTAAAGATGTGGTCGACAAGATAAGTATTACTCTGGTGTATTAGATAAGATTAGAGATACCACAAGAATATATATTGTCCTAGTCAGAATTCTTTACAAGTTATTTCTTAGCTGAAAATGTTATTCTGAAATAATATTTTACTTATTGGAGATTAATGCAGTCATGTGTGTTGTTTAAGAAATTATTTTTGACGCACCCTGCAGCAGTATGATTATTTCCAACCTTTACTGGAACTGTATTAATACAGTTTTTGATTTCTCTTAGAAGTGATTTTATTAACTTCTTTAATGCTCAATGTGATTTACACCAGTATGTTAATCACTATATTTTTATGTTAAGAATTTTTGACAAATTTATGCTCAGATACTGATGATTTATGATAAATCAGTACGTATAGAGATAGAACTTTGATTACTTAGGGAATGCGTAAACTTTTGGAGGTTTTAATAATACTGCGAGACATGGAATTTTTCTGAATATTTTTTAATCTGTGCTTTTGTTTTCTGTTAAGGAATGCGGTAATATATTGAGTGTTTCAAACAAAATTTTCCGATAATGTTTCAGCTTTAGATACTTTGGTTTGAAAAAAAACACATATTATTTTATAGACATTTATTTGTAATGTCTTCTTTTTCGGTCCTTTTCCTAACCCTTAAGAGAAAATATTTTTAATCGATTGTTCGATTTGAGAGTCTCTTTCTCCGAAGGAACCATGACTTATGTAAATGAAAGTTGCCGTTTAAAGTTGTGAATCCAGTTAGAAGAAGAAGATACCAATAAGATATTGTTAGTGTTAGTTACATCTCTGAGAATTATATTTTGGATTGTCAACGTTTCTTGGCATAGGACTTGGAGCTTTGTTATGAGTGTCCCGAGTGGATAAACTATGTGTCTGCATATCATCGTATGTTTATGATAAATACAGTCTCTATTAATATTATTATTATTAATTAGGGTTAGTGCGCTCCCATTAGCTATTTGTGACCATGAGTTAAATATAATAAAATTGTTAAGATTTAGATAAGTTTTTCTTCCTTCTTTTTACACTAAAGTTAACTTAGGTTCTCTACATATTTAGAGCAATTGTTAATTGATGCGTACTAATGCAATTAATGTATGGTATTCCTTAATATTCTTGCACAATTGAAAAATAAAACTAATTATTTAAAAAAAAACATATACAATAAACCAAACTTCGACCAAATTGAATTCTTAGAAATATTTTTAAAATTTATCTTGAAAATATATTTAAGATATGTTATTTATAACTTCATTTCACTCACTTTTTTTGAATACTCGTTTTCATGCCAAAATTATTTTAAGGGGTATCGGAACGCTCTATACTGATAATGTTAAAAAGGGCTTTTTCAATGTACCTTTTCTAAAAACCTGTTGGAAATACAATCCCCAAATTTTTTTTGCTAGTTAAGCATACATCTAATATTATACTAAAATGAGTTTTTTTGAAATTTTCATTAGTTTTTATTTAAATTTTTTTTTATTTGATGTATAGTGAGAAAACAGTGTTTTTCGACAGAAAAAAAATTATAAAAAAAAATTATACAAAATTTTGCTAAAAGCTCATTTTAGTATATACTAGAATATATAAAGAATGTGTCATGTATGTTTTGTTGACATCAGATATATACTTTCTGAGAAAAGGTACATCGAACCTTCAAAAGTGACATTTTGAGGAAAACACATTTTTTAAAAAAAAAGTTACCTTACCAAAACATTCCAGCTCTATATTCCAAATTTTCAGCATTTTTTAAATTTTAATCTTTTTGTTTCATTCTTTTAAGTCTTTTTACTTTTATAGTCTCCTTAGTTTTCTGTAAATTGGCATATCTTACCCTTGTACTGCTCTCTTTGTCGAGATGTTCCATGCCAGCATGTCGCATAATATCCTCGCTCTATGTTAAGTTTTTTTAAAATATCCAGCTTTGTGTTGCATTCCCTTTATTAAAGGATGCAATAGCATCATATGTACCAAAAGAAAGTGTTTCCATGTGCACAAATATCTTTTTGGGGACACGAGACCAAATAACATTATTAATGCTTTCATTCGGATTCTACGTGTTTCCATGCAAGCACTTTTTCAATAATTCTGGATCCGAAAGGTCCCTAAAAATAGGCCTAATGGTTTCAACAACAGCAACTGGAAGTTTATGTTTGTGGAGATAAAGTTTATTTTCCAATTGAGCCTTCTTACACTGACACCATGTGTCAAGAACCTGATGGACAAAATCTATGCTGTGGATTTTTATCCGTAGATATTTTGTGAAGAAATATTGCCCATATATACATATAGCTTGTTTCATACACTTTACATTTGATTAATTTCTTCGAATGGCAAGACCATAATATGTTTGCAATTGATCAATAGTGGCTTATGTTAATCTATTTTTGCCACATAATGCTTTGCCATCTGATAATTTTTGCCCCCTCATTTTTGCTTTGAAACGTCGGAGGCGAAATTCCATCCGTTTCATAACACGCCCTAAAGAAATTTTAAAAAATGACGTCAAACTTCAAGCTGACCCAAGAGGAAGTGCAATGTTTATCTTTTTTCTGTCCATTTAAATCGGTGACTCGCGTTTAGACGATTCTTTAAAAACAAAATTTTAGCACTTCTAATTAAGCTAGAGATAAAAAAATGAGGTATTTTTGGAAAGGTATGAGCTGAAGAATTTAAAATGCAAT
>BMAO01016778.1:0-49786 GCA_019973975.1 Trichonephila clavata
AAAACAATGGCGGAAAGCGACGATGACGTGTTTTTTGCTGCTCTCGAAAATCAGTGTAAAATCATTGAATCAGCTCTCCAATCGAAGTGTAACATGAACCAACAGATTAGAGAAGATGCCAGGCAGGCGCGCTAGGTGAGTTAAAATCTTCAGTTTACCGGAATTTTTGTAATGATTAAGAGTGAAAAAATTTGTGGAAGCTTGCAAGGAAAGCTTGAAAGGCGCCATGTTGGATTTGCCAAAGAAAGCGTATTATAGCAGTGTCGTGGCGCAATCTCTTGACGAAAAACTTAATGAACCGCCACGGAATGGCATCGTGTTGCTCCGTTTTAATAGCGGCCGAGAACTGCAATTCTGGCGACGTCAGAAAACTGTTCAAAGCTCAGGTTAATCCTAGGAAGGAGAAGATCGGATTCGACACTTAAAAGAAATCAGTGATAATAGAATTTTAGTTAATTGTGCTTCTGAAGAAGATAGAGAAAAACTGATGACTACGATTGAAGCCAATCCTAAGTTCCTGAAGCCAACTGTACCTAAACGCAAAAACCCTACGATGATAATTAGAAATGTGCCAAATGACGTTTGCCGAATTCGGAATTACTGGACGTTATTCAGGAACAGAATCCAGAAATCCTTGTTTTCAAATGAGTGTTGGAAGGAGTCAAGAGTTCGTTTTTTTGTGTTTTGAAAGAAATTTTCAAACATGTGAAGAACTGTGTGTGATTGAATTTCATCCCAAGATTTGGAAAAGTGTTACTGCGGTGGGTCTACTAAAAATAATGTGGAACATGTGCCATTGCTGAAGAACTTCTTAGTGATAAACAGGTGTTTCTCGTGTCTCGGTTATAATCATAGAGCAAAATGAGTGCACAAATATGTTATCTTGTTTATTTTTTGCGCCGGAGAACATAAGAGTGATAACTGCCCAAAACCGAGAAAATCAGGTATGTGTTAATTGTATTAATAATTATACAAAAAGTTAAAAAAGCGAAAGCCAAAAAAGTGGGATGTCAAGCATAAGCCTTTTTCGCATAGCTGCTCTTGTCATAACTACACGAGAAATCAAGTTTGCTGCTCGAACTGACTATGACTAGACTCATTAAAGATCATCTTAATTTTGTTCAAATTAACTTACATAAGTCAAAAAAGGCTACACAGCAGCTTATTTTAAATCTTGAAAATGATGATGTTGGTTGTTGCTCTTATTCAAGAGCCGCACTGTTTGAAAGGAAAGCTTCCTGGATTTCTGAACACTTACAAAATTTTTTATGATACAAAATCAGAGGTTATAAAGGCGGCTATTATTGTTAAAAACATGGCGATTTACAGTTTTTTCCGATCCAAGGAATCTTGATTATAATTCTGCAATGATTGACATCTCTTTTAGAGGATACGATTTTACTGTATTTTCATATTATTTTGAACCTTCAGTTAATATGATTTGGATCTAAGAAAAATTGAGCATATGTTTTCGAATAGAGTGTTAAAAAGACTTATTTGGTGCATGGATGCAAATGGTAAGTCTGAAGTTTGGTTTAGTCCTGTGACTGACTCTAGAGGCATTAAGTTATGTGAATTCTTCAGTACATGGCAATTGATTACGGTAAATGAGGATTATGGGCCTACGTTTAGTGCTGGTCAGAGGTACTAGCTATATTGATATTACAGCTGTTGGAACTGATGTGCTTAGATTACTTGATAGGTGGTTTATACCAGACTATGATTCCCTCTCTGATAATAGAATGATTTCTTTTGGGCTGAAAAATTCCCAGTTCAGCTAGGGCTTGTGACTGTTCTGCAGAAAACAAATCTTTTCAATACCAAAGAGCAAATTGGAACATGTTTTATTCTCACTGTTCTAAAGCCGATAATGCCGTATTAGAATTTTTGAATAACTGTATACTACCTGATAGTCTCGAATTATGTGTTCAAGATGTACAAGATCTAATTATATCAGCTGCAGAAAATCTATCCCTTTGAAAAAGAGAGGATGTCATAAAGTACCCTGGTGGTCCGTTGAATTATTTTGCATGCGTAAACAATTGAATGCAGCAAGAAGACGATATCAAAGAACAAAGGGGAAGTTTTATAGAGAAAATTACATTCAAATTAGGGTAAAATATAAAATTCAAACTTTGATGAAAGCAAGGCGAACTCTTGGAAATCTTTTCTCGCTGATATTACTGTACTGAATGTTTGAAAGAAAATTTATACTCATGGAGTGAAAAACAATTTACTAAAAGACTTGAAATCTCAGGAATCGAAGTCTCCTCTGGACATTTTACTTCTTCTTTTGAAGATACTATAGATGTCATCTTGAGAAAATCTTTTCCTCGTGATCCAAATAGTCAAGATAATTCTCAACATAGGGTTTGCGTTCAGAAGCTGATTTGGTTTATGAAAGTGATGATGATATACCTTTTTCAAGAAGCAGAAAATTGACAGTGTTATAGGTAATTTAAGTTTAAGGGGTCTCAGGGGTGTTAAAAATGTTTCGAGAGCACAAAATGTGACAATTTCGACTAGAAATAATTCTTTGAGGTTAAAATGAAATAATTTGATTCTTTTACACATTTTTTATAAAGGAATAAAGCTTCAAAAAAGTATAAAATGTCTAAAATATAATCATAATTTTAAAAATAATAAGCACATAAATATAAGAAAAATTTTTGTAAGAAACAAATAGTAAGTTTTACGACGCGCATGATATTTTCTGAAATAATAATTTTAATTACTAGCAATAAGTTGATTTATAAAGTCAAATATATCCTTATTAGATGGTAGCGATTAGATATAAAAAGAATAAAAAATAATATTTTAAAAAATAAAAAAAAGTACATTTTTAAAATTTTTTTCAAAAAATTTTTTTTTTGAAATTTTTCAAAAAATTACAAATATGTAATACTATAAATAGCTAGGATTTAAAGATTATGATAGAGTTTATAATTCTGTAAAGTTTTATGCATCAAAGTATGATAGTTTTTTGAAACGCAATGCGCGTAAGTGAAAAAAACACAAACTGAGAAAAAAGGCTTTAAAGTTTTAAATTGAATTTGAGAAAATAAATTTTAAAACTTACATGCTAAAATGCTCCAGGATCATAGGATATGCCTTCCTGTTGCTCAAACAGCTCAATTTCTGTACTCTTTTTAATTTTTTTAAATCTCTGCGAGCTTCAAACGATGACGTTGAGCTCCTCTTTCTTGACGTAAAGATTCGACGATTGTCACGTTCAGCCAGGGACACACAAACATTTTTGTTAATTTTTAAGCCAATTTCTCTAAATAGTATTAAGTATTTGATTTCCATCATTAAAATGCTGGTTGCTAGATTTGCAGCAATCTCTGCAATCTGAAGGCTAGAATCAATCGTCTTCGGACAAAACTTCCAGATTAATGAATTTAAACTTTCATTAGGATTCTGTGTCTTACCTCCTAAGCATTTCTTCAGGAGTGCCAGATGAGATAAGTCTGCAAATACAGGCTTAATTACATCTTGAACAGCTTTCGCAACTGAGGGTTTGTGTTTATAATTTTGTAAATTATTATTAATTGCGGCATTATACTTACACTATGTATTTGGATTTGTACGACAAAATCAGTGCATCGGTTCTCATCGGTGCTGCAAGAATGACCCGAACAGCCAAATGGCTTTCCGCATTTCCTTTACACTAGTAGAATTGCATCGAATAGCATTACATAGTAATGCGCAAGCTTATCAATTAAACTATCAGTTAACCTACCTTTACCGCCTATAGTTTTACCATCAGATAATTTCTTCTTACCATATACTAATTTAAAGCTTCCTAAGTCTTGTACCCATTCTCTTTGCACATGGCCTACACATTCTATTTTCTGAATAAGATGGTCATAGCCGTATGGATTGTTTTCAGAAAGGGCATTGAATGTTTTTTTGTATCGCCATCTACTATGTAGTTCGAATATTTCAGGTGTGAAGCTTTTCTGATCGATTAAAATCCTCAACATCCGTCAACCTCCATTTTACCAGCAGAGCCAGAATAATTTTTTTCTACATGAAATCTTATGCGCTCTTTGCTATTTATTGTACTTGATACCAAACTTTACCCCTTTATAACTGTCGCTTCATTTGCAAAATGAGGCAAACACTTCCAATCCAAAACCTTACCTGTTTCGCTCCCTATTAGAGTACATACTCCAATCAACGATGAATGTCCTCTCGTCTTCCAGGTCCCATCACACTTACCGTTAAAATGTTATCAGGTAACGAAGAATTTTCTTCGACAGCTGCCCTGTTCATGCTTTCTTCGGCGACTTCCTTCATAACAAGTGAAAGCTTATTATTAATAACATCATATGATTTTTGTTCAACAGGATTAGGAAGACTCATTACAGAACAAAAGGTTTTTAATGACTCTAAACTTTACCTATGCATCTCATTGCTAAAATAGATCTTCTGTTAATTTCTGGAGCATTATTTTTATTCCCAATGTTTTCACAGCTTGGAAAAGTACAAAATACTCCCACATTTTTTACAATGTATTTCAAAATTCGAATATAAACCACGAGTGGATTTTTCATTAATTGTTAATGGTTTATGACATTTTAAAACAGCATGATACTGACAAAATAGAGCTAAAGGTTTAAATAAAATCAAAAAATACGATATTCTTTGAAGTTTTCACTTACCTTAACAAGATTTTGACTTTAATGAAGTCAGAATTCCTGAAGGTTTTTTACTAGAAGCATTTTTCATTTCGGCACACTTACTTGTACTTTTCATTTCTACACACTTCTTCGTATGTTTCATATCTGTAACATGTGAGTCACTTACCTTTAAATATTTATTTCCTCTCAATCTTTTCCTGGGGCACATTGCCAAACGATTTTTTCAAAATAAAACAACAAAAATCTTCGCTTTAGATAAGCGTTTTAAAAAAACGTGTACTAAAGTAAACACAAGAGAATCAAAACACAGCAGAAATGAATGTGTTGAGTTGCAGGCTTCCTTCTGATCAACTCAGAGCTTAAAAATATTTCATGAGGCTTATTAAAAACAAAAAATAAATGGTATGCATGAATTTAAAAATAAATGGGCGTGGCATGTGTCCATTTAAAAGTTGTTATGACTAAATTGCTGTTTGCAATTTTTTGAATAACTTTCGAAGTTTTTAGAGTATTGTCACGTGGTTAGTATCAAAATGTTCAGAAAAAAATGAAGAACAAGATATATTTTTTTCGAAAATTCGAAAAAAAAAATTTTTAACACCCCTTAGACCCTTAAATAAATCTCCTGGTTCCGACAGAATTAATAATGATTTGATTAAGAAGTTTCACAATTGTTCTCCTTCTGTCCTTTTGCCTCTCTTTAACAAATGTTTGAAATGGGTGTTTTCCCAAAGATTTGGAAAAGAGCAAAAATTGTACTTCTTCCTAAAAGTACTGAATTGTCAAGGACGCACATAGACAATATTCGTTGCATAAGCTTACTCCCTTGTATGGGAAAGTGCTTAGAAAAACTCTGCATTACTAGACTTAACCACTATTTAAGAAAGTCTAGTCTTTTAAGTGACGACCAGTATGGTTTTACTCCTCAAAGGTTAGCAGAGGATGCCTTGGTACGCCTTTGTGATTTAGTCAAGGAGGGCAAGCGAAAAAACGCGACTTTTCTAATTTCCTTGGACATTAAAAGGAGCTTTCGATAATGCCTGGTGGCCTGGCATCTTGCACCCTGCTCAAAAGTTTCAAAGTTCCTAAAAACATCTTTTGCCTTATTAGAAGCTTCTTACAATATCGTTCAGCTGATCTTACATTGGGTAATGTCACAACGAATATTGCTTTAGAAAAAGGCTGCCCTCAAGGGTCAGTTATGGGACCTTTTCTGTGGAATTTAATTATGAACGATCTTCTTTGCAATATCTCAAATTTCCAGAATTGTCATAAAATAGCTTTTGCAGATGATGTACTTCTTATTGTCTAGGGTAAAGACTTTCGGGATGCCTGCACTTTGTCACAAAACATTCTTGATAATATTTTTAAATGGTCAGAGCTATATAAGTTAGAGTTTAATCCACTTAAATCAAAAGTAATGAAAATTTATAAAAAATCGTCAGTAGATCAAAGAATCAACTTAAAACTTGGAGGTGTAACAATTAAAGAAGTGCACAAGATTAAGTATTTGGGCATAATTGTTGATAACAAAATGCAGTGGAAGGAGCATATCTCTTATATTTCTAGCAAAAGTGAAAAAATTCTTCTTGGACTGTTAAGAATTGCAAACAATACTTTTGGGGTGAAAACTAATGTTCTTCAGTTGATTTATAAGCACGAGATAGTACCTCTTATGTCTTATGCATCGAGAGCTTGGGGACATTCTTTAAGTAAGAAAGTTAATAGTAGACTTATTAGGAGAACGCAACGGAGGTTTTTACTTCGTGTCATTAAAGGATACAAAACTCTTAGCTATGAAGCAGTGTTTGCGATTTCTGGAATGCCACCTATTGACTTGGCTATTTTGAACAATCTTGATGTTCGCAAAAGCTTTTTGAGTACCAGCCTTGGAACGCTGGATGGGGTGATTCCAATTTCATTATTGCCACACCCTTCATGTAGAAAGGCTATCACTCTTGTAACTTATTCAAATGAAGTTCTTCAAGATTATAAAACTATTTGTTTCACGGATGGCAGTAAATTGAATGGAAGAGTTGGTCTTGCCTGCGTTATTTACGAGGAAGGATTTGAAAAAGCTACTTTCCAGCATCGAATAAGAGATGAATGCTCTGTTTTTCAAGCCGAACTACTCTGCATTAATCTTGCCGTAAAAGTGATTCAGGACTCTCTCCGTCAGGGCGATACTCTCAAATTTCTTATTTGCACCGACTCGCTCTCTTCGCTTTATTCTTAGCACAATATAAATTCTACAGAAAAACTTGTTGTGGAGGTTCAATCTATTCTGTACAACCTTGAAGACTGTGATATCCACTTTTCTTATGTTCGGGGCCATAGTGGAAATCTCGGCAATGATAGAGCGGACCAGTTGGCTAAAGAGGCAACTTGCCAAGATATGAGCCTTTCGATGTCTGTGCCATTGTCCCACTGGAAGCATTTAGCTTGCGAAAGAACTGTTTCCGACTGGAACTCCAAATTCTTGGCCTCACCTAAAGCTTTATGGACTAAAAAGTTTTTCCCGACCATTTATTAACGGCTAAAATGTAAGAAATTTGTTACTGATTTTAAGTTATCCCAGATTCTAACAAGACATGGTAATTTTAAGAGCTATTTATTTAGGTTTAACTTAATTGATAATGATATTTGTTCTTGTGGTCTGGACGCTGAAACCGCGGAACATGTCTTGTTGTATTGTAATCTATATTGTTGTAAAAGAGAAAATTTTAAAAAGGAGTTAAAATGCTTAGGTATTTCCTGGCCACCCATTTTGTCTTTGTTAGTCAATTGTTCTGAAAGCCTTAATGTCTTGAGAAAATTTGTTTACAGTATAGATTTTTAAAATTTTACAGATACTTTCCTTTCTTTATATTTGTGTATTTCCTCCCTTCCTTTATTTTAGTTTTGGCTCTTTATGTCCCCCCCTTTTTTGTGTCCCCCCTTTATTATGTTTTTTTTCTTAATTATGTTTTTTGTTGTTGTTGTTATTATTATTGTTTTGTAATGTTGTCACCACTTACGTCTGTAAGCCTCATGTTATGCAATGTGGAGCATGAGGAGTTTTGCAAATAAATTTATTTAAAAAAAAAACCCGATAGTAAAAAGAAATAACGCTATTTTTTTTATAAAATCTTGCAATCTATAGTTAAATTGATCATTTTTAATTATTTTTACCAAATAAAAATATTTTTTAAATTTTGAATTTTATATGAAATTTTGAATTTTGCCCGATCAAAAGTACAAAAAAGGCATAATCTGAATTTTTTCTGAGATTGGCTACTCTAGCAACAATACTTCAATTTCAAAAAAATTATTCCAGATTTTTTGTTTTCAAAATAAGTTTTACGGAACAATTATTAAGAAAATTGAATTTTTCAGAAAATTTCGAAATTGATGTTCCCATAATGGAAAAGATTAAATTTTGTTTGAAAATTGTAAGTCGTTAATGCTAAATTCTGAACTAAAAAAAAGAAACAAGTAGACCTCCTTTGAAGCTCTGATCCAACAGGGTTTCGAACCTGGTATATCCTGATTCGTAGTCAGGCGCGTTACCCATTGCACTACGGACCCACATTGCGTATCGTCTGCATGTATTTAAGATACTATATTTTCATGGCAAAATGTAAAATGAAAAATATGACCTTTGAAAATATTTTAAGAAATTGAAAAGTTTTGAAAAGGCTAGCAAGCCAGGATTCAAACCTGGAATCTTATGATCCATAGTCTGGCACGTCAAACATTGCGCCACTTGCCTACGTTGCGTAAACACTTTACATATTTTAAGATATTATATTTTAATGGTAACAGTTCAATTGTAAAATTAGACTTTTTAAAAAGCTTTTACAAATTGAATTATCTTTGAAATATTGAGCCCAGACAGGATTAAATCCTGAATCTAATGATCCATTATGAGACTCGTTCTTAATTGCAACTCTATACCACATGTGTTTCATAAAAAACTATATATATTTTAAGTATTTTTATTTTTTCGCAAATTTAAAGTTGTAATTGCGAGCTTCTGAATAAAAATTAAACAAGTGGACTCCATTCGAAATATCGATCCTGTCTGGAATCGAACCTGGAATCTTCTGGTTTGTAGTCAAGCGAGTTATCAATTGCGCCACGGGCCCACACGTTGGGTATAGTCTATATGTATTTTAAGAAATTATTTTTTAAGGCAAAATATAAATTGCAAAATTAGACTTTTGAATAAATTTTAGCAAATTGAAATGTATTTGAAATATTAAGACAGCCATGATTTAAACCAAGTTTGTCCAGATCCGAAGTCTGGCTCTTTATCCAATGCACCACTTACGCATGCTGCACAAAAACTTTTGCAAATAATGAATTAAATTTTTTGTTTAGGAAATGCTATCTTATTATTTGAAGTTATATGACAACATCGAAATATAAAATGATGTTTTAATCCTACCATTTTTTCTGGAAGCTTTTGGCACAGAAAATTTAATCACTTTCACAGAGATGTCGTCCGTGTACAACCTTCCAATTGGATTTAAGTCATAGTCAATAGTGCCAACGAAAGTAGGTAGATCACTAATTCCAGTCATTAAAACTAGATTTTGACAGTAAAATTTTAAGCAAAGGACTTTTCAATGGATATCCACTTTCAACAGAGTTTCTCAAAATGTGGGGTGCACCCCCTCGGGGGGCGTGATAACCTCCAAGGAAGGCACGAACATGTAGAAAATAAAAGTTTTTTAAAAAAATAACTGGAATGAAGTAAAACAAAATACTTTCTGACATAATAAAAAAATACACATTTACACTGATATTATTTATATATGTCATCCGCCGATAAAACGTCATCAAAGATAAGACCTTCAATCTTTGATCCATAACCAACTAAAAAAAACATTTTATTTGTGAATTGCTGTAATCCAACGATGAGAGATTTTTTTTACGTTTATTTTTAAAGCTAAAGTATGACTCTCTCTGGAAAAAAAAACTTAACCCAGATCCAGAATCAAAAAAAAAAAAAAAAAAAAAAAGGAAGAGATAAAAAATTTATCGCAGCTATTATTAATGAAATGCTGTAAATTTGCTGTCAAACGAAAAGGAAGGCTCTTAATTTACTTTTTATCCCTTATATATCAAAGAAAGAACCTGCTGAAATAATGCATATTGTTCATTATGGCGAAAGTTAATTTGAGAAAAACGATGAACATGAAACGAAAGTAAAACATTCAAATGCTTCCTAAAGAACTTTATCAACTAAAATATGAAGCCATAAGTGTACCACAAGACACACAGAACCCGGCCAAAAGACACAAGCAAGAAAAAGTTCAACATGATATTTTTCTATCATCAAAGGACAGTAAAACTACAATGACTTGAACAAAATTTGACACCTTTGCCTGTAAATAGCATTCCTGTAATATAAGTGAAAAGTGTCTGTGATTTGTGTCCTTCATAAAGGTCATGCACATTTTTTTTTTTGAATAATTTTAGTTTAGTTTTATTGGATTTTTTCTCAAATCAAAGAAAATTTGAGAAGTCCTTGAAAGTAGGGAAAGCATACTTTCTCCCAATTAAATTATTCACTGGAATGATGATTTTTATCGTGTACACTAAAAATAATTTTAAAAAAAGGATTGGGGTGACTGAGTCACCGCACGACCATCAACGTTAGTATCGAGTGTGCGCTTGCTTCCGGGTTAAAACATTTTGAAATCTTTTTTTTTTTATTTCCGATGGCGGATTACAAGACAACTGCAAACAAAATGAGAAACAGAGAATATTGAGAAAGAAAAAAAAAAGGCAATACAAAAAAATAATGAAAAAAAATATAAGAAAAGAAACACAAGTTCACAGTATAGTCTATAAATCACACATTTTGTGTCTGGCCTCCCAATATCTGCTCCACATACATCCAGAGCTGAGTGCACAGAAGCGTGCCAAATTAATGACGTCCATTTCTTCATTGGTAGTCGCACAGTTTACGAAGTGAACTCTGGGCAACATTTTGAAATCTTCTCGCTTTAAAATTAAAAATAACACAATTATTCTTCATTGAAATTTTACATTATTTTTCATTATTTAACCTTAATTCTAAATGCTAATTGTGTGAGGCTTAAAATTACTGTTCATTAAAAACTATTTACAATGTTACCATTCATTTAAAAAAATAATTTTGCATTTTTGTATACATTGTCGTGAAATTGGTTTTACTCTTTTTGCAATTCAGCTATTATATCATGAATAATGTTTTTCTTTAAATGAACTCATGTATAGAGCGGGTACTTCAACCAGTATACTTTTAATGTATCAATACTGCACAAGGAATTGTTAAATAATTTCTTACTACTAAATTAAGAACAAGTTTAAAATTTATTAATGGCTTCCATGGGTTATTCTTGCAGAGCAAAATTTTTCAAAGGAAGGCTTAACATTAGAAATTGAAACTTTGAGTTATTTTTCTATATTTCGCTGAGATCTATTCTTTGTCTTCAAATCAGAGACTGCCGAAAATCCGGTTTAACAAAGGTAGGATGATGTTGAAAATAGAGTAATATAGTATACGAAATGTTTTTGTTTTCACTGTAGAAAAGTCGTCATCCACCTCTGCCGAAAATTGAAAGAGAGATTTATTACAAAAATGACTTTTAATTTCGCCACTGGATGTAAAATCTATGAAGATTTCTTCTTCGGCAGTTGAGAGCCCTTCTGAAGTATTTTGAAATGGATCCCTAACCCACTCGTAACTTGCTATCAAGCTTTCCTCAACAAGAACATACTTTATTAAATTCTTTGCCGACATGGTTAAATGATTTTCAATGGTCTTAAAACAACTTCCACACGTTCTTCGGATTTGTAAGTTTTCACACATGGGATCTTTGTTCTACATTCACTTCAGTAATGATAAATCCTAAATTTAAGTATTCTTCAGAATATTTCCTTAATTTAATTTTTGGAACCATGCTTGTGTACTTGTTGATACTTTATTATGGTCGAATGTTCGCTTACGACTTGAAAGTGTGTCTATGATTTTGTTTTAATCTACTGCCTTAAATACTTATTACTGTGAATTACAACTAACACACGCTTGCAAATGGTAAAATGCACATTTAAGATAATTTCGGTAGCCTTTTGTAGAATCGACTCGACCAAAGCTGATTTGAATAGTACAAGGTACAGCATTTTTACATGTTTTGCGCAGACGTCCGATATGTTACCCAGACTCACGCAAACGTTCGCGAGAATGCCAGGTGTGATGGATATGATAGAGAACAACATACTGGACCAGGGATACTCAGCCTTTTTTTCTGTCGGGCCGCATACCTATGATGGCTATTTCTCGTGAACCGCACACCTATGATGGCTATTTTACGCAGGTCGCATGCTTATGAGTGCTATTTCACAGTGGTCGAAACATGAGGATTAATGGGGGGAGGGGGAATACTTTAAGATCAAGATAACATAGAAAATTTAAAATGTGGAAATTGATCAAAACATTATAACTTTCTTTTGCTTTTTCAATTATTACTTTTTTTATTTTTATCACTTTAATTTTTCTAAATTGGAAGCACATTTAAGACTATTCTTTCACAATTTCTGTATCAGTTAACGGTTTCACATGACAACCAATGATATAACGAATTTCATTGGGTGCCTTCGTTATCGCTGAGACATTATCACAGACAAGTATTTTTTTGCTGTTGTAAAGATTATTCAAGAAAGCCTGTTTACCATCTCTTGGAATAGATCTTTGAGAAAAGTGTCATTGAAAAATTTCTATTTGTTGGTATTTTTTAAATACACTTTGGTGACAAACCAAACAATTACATAACCTTGCTTGTTTTTCACTACAAAATAGTGAATTTCCCAATCATCTTGGATACAATTTATTTTCTTCGAATATTTTTCACTTATATGATATGAGAGATAGTTAAAAATTAGCTCCTTTTCATAAAATGGTCACTACTCTACTTGTAAAAAGGGGCTAGTCCTACTTTCCTCTAACTCCCCTTGTCTACCCTCGGACCCGGCTGGATGTGTGGGAGAAACTAATTGATCAGACGACATGATTCCCTAAAATCGTTTATTTGTCACAATATTCAGAACAGACACAATAATAATCCATTTAAGATAGTTTTGATCAATAATTAGAGCGCGAAGGTGATACCAGTTAGCATGGGGATAATATTTACGAACATTCAATTAATTTCTACGATAGCTTATACAAGTTCGTTTCTGACTTGGACGCGCACTAACAATTTAATCTGTAACTTCTATTTAAATAAGGAGTACAGTACCTGAACTCTTGTGCTTCAAAAGTACTATAGCTGAGGCCTTGAACACTCAAGACTGGCTTGATCACCACGCATCCGAGCGATCCTCACTTTGGTAATCTTCAATTCTCACTTTAGAAATCTTAGATTCTCACTTCACGAATTCTCACTTCACTAACTCCCAAAACTCGTGAATACAAAATTTATATAATAAACTTAATTTGCATAATCAAGTTTTTTTACTTTCGGTGAAAGTTGGATGAATTAATTATTTCCCTTAAAGAATCCCCAAGAAATTAGTAGAGCCGTGTGTAGATTCGTCACATACTGTTGTCAATTATCACTAATCAGAAAAAAAAATATCAATTCGCACTCATATGACATCGACAGCAAAAAGCAAAATCGATATATTTGAATTTTAGCAAAGAATTTCCCACCAAATTTTCATGAATAAATAAATGAATTTCTTAGAACAATGAATTATGACCAGATCACTGAAAAAGGCCCAGTGGGCCGCAGGATGAGTATTACTGAACTAGACTAATTTCTAATGACATTTGTACGTTTAGAAATGGATGATGGACGAAATAAATCTTTAATTAAATACAATTTTGCAATCTATCCCAACCTAAAAACCAGGGAAAGAAAAACAACGTAATAATTTTCCTATTACTTAAAAGTAATTTGTAAATTACTTTAAGGCAAAATAAACGTAATTTAATACATATCTTGTTAATTAGTACGGTTTATAATTAAGATAGTGCCGTAGCTTTAGTGCATTATTATTGCATTTAATATTCAATTATTTAGTCAAAGTTCATTATTATTGCATTCAATACAATATTATTGTATAAGTGGGGCGCAAAGAAAATTATGATTGAAAATTGGGTCGCCAGAATTGAAAGTTTGAGAAGCACTGACTTACAAGTTCTGACTGGATAAGTACTTTAATAAAGAGGCTCCGAATTTCTAATGGGTATTTTTAATATTTTCTTCGTTATCTTTCGACTTCTCAATATGAAAAGTAATTTTCCCTGAGATTTTAATTTTATTAAAGTGGTACTTCGCAATTTTAAACTTGGATTCACAAATTTTTTCAAAGAAAAAAACATCCCGTTAGAATAATAAGAAGGGGGTTTATTCTTTCTTAGGGTCTGCGTATCTTGATTTTCAAAGTGATTACAACAATAAATTGTAAGGTTCATAAAATAGAAATATTAACAAATACAAAAAATGTATAAAAGTTATTCCTATGAATCCGATATCTGCACAAACTAAGCTAAATACTAACAAAATCAAAATTGATAAAGTAAAGTAGACAGAAAACAATAATAGTCTAAAATTAAGAACATAAACTAAAACACACCATTAGACGACAAAACCGGTAAAAAACTACTACCCATTTTCTGACTTTGTATAAATTACAGTATTTTTAATTGTCCTATGAATTTTGAAAAGGACACTTGTAATATATACTTTCTTTGATATAATATGCGTACAAAATTTATAATTCTTAAAGGCGAAAGCAAGTGTAGATTGCAACTTAAACAATCTTTAAAAGAGATTAACTGACAAATTTATCGATAACTAAGGCGATAGCTCCCTCGTAAACTGCACTCTATAAATATACTTACATGGTAATACAAGGTAAAAAAAATTCTTGCCGTTTGCGCGTTTCCATTGAAAGAAGTGAGAATAAGTATGCAAATTCGTGTATGACGTGATTGAGAAACCGCCAGTCGAGAGTAGAAATAGCAGTTTTTATAAACGCCGGTCCACTGCTAACATTCATCAATAGGAACTCATACAGTAGCTAATCGAAATGGACGTATCAAAGGAGCTCGTTCGGATTTGTTTACTTTACAACTTCAAACTGGTCTTATCAGCCGCTGCATCAATTCTCCGAATATGTCAAGCGTTTGGGGAAAGTGCTATCAATGAACGTACGGCAAGGCATTCGTTTCAAAAATTCAGGTCGGGAGTTTTGTTCCTCTGTGATAAAGCTTGAGCAGGACGACCACGGGCCTTGGACGACGAAGCCCTGCAGGTGGCCATTGAGGAGGACAGTAGTCAAACGTATGGTGAACTTGTCAGACAATTCAACACTTCCAGGGAAACGGTTAGACTTCATCTGCACCGAAACGGTAAGACGTACAGGCTGAGCGAGTGGGTTCCTCACACGCTGTTGAAAGTCCATAAGCAACAACGAGTGGCAGTATGTTTATCGTTACTTCCTCGCCACTGCAGCTCATCCATATTAAATCGGTTGCTGACCAGTGACGAGAAGTGGGTCCTGTATGATACACCCAAGCGTTCCAAACATTGGTTGTTCCACCAAGGATACTGCCCCGCACAGCGCAAGATCACCTATGCACCCATGCAAGTTATGCTTTGTGTCTGGTGGACTTGTCGTCAAGTGATTCACTATGAGTTGCTACCAATAGGCCAAACGGTCACTAAGGACTTATATTCGCAGCAATTGGAACGTGTACAACAGGAATTGCATCAGAAGGAGCCAGCACTGGTTAATTGAAAGGATGTACTTTTGCTGCATGAAAACGCGAAGCCGCATGTCGCGCGGGTGGCCAGGAATACGATATAGCGACTTGGTTGTGAGACTTAGTGCCATCCTCCTTACTCACCGCACCTTGCATCATCAGATTACCACCTCTTCCATTCCCTGGATAATCATCTTCGTGGTAAATCCTTTATTAATGGAGCAGACGTGTGCCAAGCTCTCACGGATTTCTTTGCGTTCCACACACCCGAGTTTTACCGCAATTGGATTGAACAACTGGAGACACGTTGGCAGAAGGTGCTGGATGCCGATGGTCATTACTTCGAGGTCTAACAAGAGGCTACTCTGTTTGTATGTCATGTTCTTTTGGGTCATTAAAAAAGACAAGAACTTTTTGTTTACCTTGTATATAATTAACTACTACATGCAAACTTCAGAATCCACTTACAACTATGCAACTTTCGAATTTTAATGAGTTTTTTTAATAGCTTTCTCTTTAGAAAATCAGCATTACCTGCAGTTAGCAAGTTTCACCTAGAGATTTTATCATTTCTGTCAGAGGACGGCAACCTTGTAGCTGTAGCGTGCCAAACCAATCTTCCAATATAATTCAGCGTGTCGCATAAGAGGATATTTTTGAAAAAATTTGATTCACGTGACAATGAACGCAGAATTAGAGAATAGATGTCAATAATACAGATTTACCGTTTTCTTACATAAAACCTCTCATAATAAAGTTCGATGAATGAAGTCAGAATGGTCAATCTGGAAACACTGCACATGCGTAGCGGCAGATGGCAGATGTTGATGATCTGCCACCACCGTTGTTCAGTTGAGCGTCGTTTGTATTCTGTGTAAGATTGGTTTTACCACGTGCTTGTTTAGTATGTTGGTTCTTAATTGAGTAGAGGAAAATAAACAAACAAAAGATCAATTTAAAGTTTTGCTTTAAGCTTGGCAAGACACCTACAGAAACGTATATTCGATGCTAGTACATATTTATGAAGATCAGTTACTGTTCATGAAGTGTGTGTATGAGAAGTTCGCACATTGTCGAGAAGGGCGGGGAAGTGTTTCTGAAAAGCCCTATAGCTAAATATCGGATACCTCCGTCAGTGACGAAAACATTGAGAAAGTGAGTAAACTAATCTCGCAAGATCGTCGATCAACTGTGCGCATAATAGTTGACGATGAATGCTACAAGATATATTAAAATTTTGACCTGTTCCATGGAACTTATATGCAGGGTACGACCCCAGTACGGACAATAAGGCTCATAGTTTTTTGTTCAAGACAATGCTCACCCTCTCACAACTAATATCATCAAACAGTTCCTGGCAAAAAGCAATTGGTGCAAATTGACCATCCACCATTCTCGCTAGATGTCAATCCTCTAGACTTCTTCCTATTCCCATGATTCAAACTGGCTTTGGAAAGAAAGATATTTGACTATATTCCTACCATTCAACGAAACATGACGAGACTTTTGAACTCCATCTGAAAAGAATTCTTGCAGTTTCCAGGACAAGTATAGCAGATCTTAGTGGTGCGTAGTTATTAGAGGTGACTATTTCGAAAGAACGGTAAGGTAACTTTCGTTAATATTCCTCTATTTTAATGTTACAGTACTGTATGTTCACCGATCTTTATTGTCCGAGGTTGTATTAACTTTACATCAATTGAAGATATTTTTTAACATAAAAATAAACAGCATGAAATATAACTATTTTTTCAACCAGAAATAAAAAAAAAACCAAACTTGCACATATCTATTTTAAACATATTTATAAAAAATAATAATAAATACCATAAAATATAGGTATTTCCCTTCGTTATAGTTTACTAAAAAGATAAATAAACTTTTTAATGAAAACCTAATACTAGCACCGCTTTACTTTCGTATCGCAAAATTAGGAGTATAATTTTTGACATTCAGTTTTACGCACTTTTCAGTAATTAGATGAAAAAAATTTCTTTGTAGAATTCAAATATTTTTTATAAGAGGAAATAATTTTTTACTTAGATATGTGCGTACACAAAGGCGGAAAACAGAGTGCATTCAATTTTCTCTTCAAACATTTAAATCTCTTAGGGGTCTCAGGGGTGTTAACTTTTTCTGGAGGGCTGAAAATATAAACAATATTCAAATACATATAACTCTTTTAAATTAAAATTAAATATTTCGAATCTTTTGCACATTATTTATAAAGGAATAAGGCTTCAGAAAAGTGTAAAATGTTTAAAATTTAATCATAATTTTAAAAATTATAAGCATATGAAAATAAGACATTTTTTTTATAAGAAATATTACTGCGCGCACGCTATTTTCTAAAATAGTAGCCTTTGATGCATAAAACTTTATAGAATTATAAAATGTATCATACCCTTTAAGTCCGAGTAAATTAAGAATAAAATGTCTTTTGTATTTCAAAATATTTGAAAAATATTGAATTTTTTAAAAAAAAATTTTGAAAATATAATTATTTTTATTTTTAAAAAACATAATTTATTACTCTATTTATTTAAATTTACTACGGTGTAATAAGGATACAATTAAATTTATAAATCAACTTATTGCTAGTAATTAAAGCTAATACTTTTGAAAATAGCATGCGCGCAGTAAAACTTAATATTTCTTATAAAAAAATTCTTATTTTCACAAGCATATAATTTTTAAAATTATGATTATATTTTAAACATTTTACACTTTTCTGAAGCCTTATTCCTTTATAAATAATGTGAAAGAGATACGAATTATTTAATTTCAATTTCAAAGAGTTACATGCATTTGAATATTGTTTATATTTTCATCCCTCCAGAAAAAGTCAACACCCCTGAGACCCTTAGCAGTGACATTCAATAATTTATAAACGTCTTCAGATTTTTTCATAATTCTAAAGATCTTTGTCAAATAAGGTGCGTTACAAATTTATCAATTTTCATCCACTCAATATATGACAAATTTGTAGAGTAGTGCAGAGTGCCACTGAGAACTGTACCACGTGCCAATATGTGGCACGTGTTCCATGGGTTGCCAACCCCTGATTTCCACCTTTCCTTCAAGGAGTAGCGGTTTCTCACGTGTTTTTTTCCTTTGATTTACCTCCGAGGTTTTTACATTCTATTGACTACTTAAGAAACTCACCTTATAAAGGAACCGCAATATATGTGCAAATGAATATATTACCTTTTAAAGATATCTGAAGTAAAACAGGATGTGTTTATTATAATAGAAGCTTGTGAGTTATATAAAATCTTGTTAATGCAAATATAAAATCATGTTAGAGAAGTAGATAACTTGATCTCTATTGTTTTGTTTTAGAATCTGTGTGAGGATGCCTCAAATACTTGCGTGAAGATTAAGTATATTTTAAATACTTATATGGAGTTTGGTTGTTAATATTTTATATTTTATATTTGCAATTGAGATCCAAAAATATTATTTTTAATAAATTTGTTGGTTTTTAAGGTAGTTGATCACATTCATCCCATTACACTAGTACGAACTCCGGTTCGTCTCAAGTGGACCAAAATATTTGGCAAACATTTGAATTTTAAAAATAATTACAGTTATATATAATGAAATTTATATTCAAATTTATTAATAAAATTTTTTAATGTTATTGACTCCTACTATTTAGCTTATTCCTATTGCGAAATGAATGGATACATTTGAATTCTCCATCATAAACGTAAGATCGATCCAGGAGGTATAAGCGTAGGCAGATTTAATTAAAACTGCATTGCTTTAAATTCAACAAGGCTGTATAATCAGGTTTTGGCTTCTTACAGATGCGAATATTTACTATAATGGAGGTATCAATTAAAGAGCCATATTTGACTAGTGATAAACACCTGTAGAGTGCTATTGACCAAGCCTCGCGTTTTAGTTTGTCAGTAGTCGTCTACTTATATTTGTTCTTTGACATTAGAAATATCTATCAATCGAAATCCAGCATACCAGATTTAGTGGATCCACATTTGAACTTCTATTTGCTAAATTTGGAAGTTCCTGGGTTTCCTGCGGATCTGTTCTAAGAGCAAACATTTTAAGACTTTTAGAAAATTTTATTATTTGTCTAAAAATTTCCAATACCAAATCTTTACTTGCTTCTATAGAGTTCCTCTATTATTCATTCCAATACAAAGTGACGAATGGAAATTAAAACTATAGGTAGAAAACTTTACTGTTTTACATTTTACAAATGCAAATCCAAATGTGACAACCATTATAGCAAATAGGACGCGCGTATTTTGATCCGAATAATAATATATATTTTTAATATCAAAGAACAAACAGGATCAGATGATAAATAAAAAAAAACCTGCGGTTATCGGCTCTGACACATGACTAGAGCTCACTCTTTAAGTATATAGTAGGATTTCGCCGCTGGCCCTTATAAGTAAAAGCTACACAAATTTTGAGATATTATATATTCATTGCAAAATGTAAATTCAGAAGTCTTTTTAAGTGAATGAACACCCACCGAAGTATCGAGCTAGCCAGGATTCGAACCTGAAATTTCCTGAGCCGTTGTCAGGTGCGTTATCCATGGCGCCACTGGCCCACGTTGCGTGTAAGATAACGTTTTTTAGCGCGTTTTTCACGTAGCGCACAAAAGCGCTATTAGGACGCAAATTTCGTCATCGTTCCATATTTTGTCGTACCTTTTTCTCAGCCAATAAGCAACCAATTGACCTCGGGTTTTCGGCATTTGGTCGCATTTGTGCCCTAGATGAGCCGAATCATATTAAAATTTTTCCATAGTTTTCCCGAATTTTCCTACAACTTTTCCTGCGCTAGTTTATAACACAATTTTCTCAAATTTTACCTAGTAAATTTATTGTTTGCAAAAAGTTTTTAAAAAAAAATCTACCTGCATTTTGGAGGAAATCTTCACAAAAAAAGTTCAGAAAACAAGTATAAAAGGCTCTGATTTTACTTTTTTAATTTAATTCTTTTTTTAAACAGTAAAGTAATAAGATATATAGTGTGAAGCGAAAATAGTTCTTTTGAAAACTATAAGTGATAAAGTGATAAGATATATAGTTTAAAGTGAAAATAGTATTTTTTAAAACTAAAAGTGTGAAGTTTTTTTGAAAAAAGTAAAAAGTTCATTAGTTGCATTATTGCAAAATTCATCTTGTGTGAAAACGCGCTAAAATTACTTGGCCATGCCAATGAATGATATCTTGTTTAATACATTATATTTTCTTGGCAAAATGTAAATCGAAAATTCTGAGTTTTGGCAGGATTTAAACCTAAAATCTCCCGATTTGATGTCAGGCTTGTTATCCATTACAGCACCATATGTATTTTAAAATATTCAATTTGTTTTTAAAAGATTGCTAGTTTTAATCGTGAAATCCTGAATAAAAGTTAAACAAGTGGACGTCTTTTGAAGTTCCGAACCAGCCAGGGTTACCTAATCCGTAATCCATTGCGCTACTGGCCCCGTTGCGTATTAGCTATTCGCTTTTTTAAGATATTATTTTTATAGCTAAATTTGAAAATTCAGACTTTTGAATAAGTTTTAACAACGTGAAATGTTTTTGAAATATTGAACCAAACAGAATTTAAACTTTAATAATGGCTTTGGTCATATTTGTTTCTTTACCACCATATATCGTGATCAAAAAATATTATATACAGTATAAATAAAAACTTGTGCGTGTAGTAATAAATATACCAAAGCAGAATTCATGAATAATGACTTAACTAATTACGGTTGGATAAAGTTGCCTTGAA
Source organism: Trichonephila clavata (assembly GCA_019973975.1). Lineage (NCBI taxonomy): Eukaryota > Metazoa > Arthropoda > Arachnida > Araneae > Nephilidae > Trichonephila > Trichonephila clavata. The sequence goes on from BMAO01016778.1 coordinate 21,160, forward strand.
TTTAACTCATTATACCTGTAAGTGGTTTATTTTCTTTTTTCTTTTTTGGTAATACTGAAGCGTCTTGGATCACACACAACTTCTTTTCCTTCTTTCAACAGTAACTTTTTTTATTGAACAGCCAGGATAGTAGAAAAATTGCGAAGATTCCAAAACGAAATTTCATAAAAAGTGCATGCATTTAATCATGCACTTGAATTTTAGGCTTAGATGTAAATTTCAGTCTTGCCCAAAGATATTACGTCCACTCTCAGCTTTTTTCACGTCTTGATTATTTTTAAGATAAAATTTTGGTGGAGCATATTTTTCTAAAAAAAATGAGGCAGTCATTAGTTTTATGTTTAATTGATTCAGATCATATTGAAGTCCACAATTAATCTTCAGATACTCTAAGTTTTGTCTGCAAAGCGTCGGAATACGTGTACACCTTATCCAACAGGTATCATAGAAAAAAGGAACTCACACACACAAAAAGAGAAAAATGGGAAACCCTTTTAAGCCTGTCCTGAAAAATGGGGAACTATGATTTTTTTGCTAAGTTAGAGCTGAGTTTAAAGTGTGTCTCAACCACGGTGGTTCCAGGTGTAAGAGGGTTTGGGGAAGAAGACATTGTTTTAAAAAATAATTACTTTTATTTTAGATCCAACTCTTTATGAGCAATTTACAACTTACTCATTGAGAGCAAACTTACTCTAAACTCTTTAATCTAGCTTATAAGATTGTTTAAAATAACTTATATTTAGAGTCGCTTGTGGTTCTCTTGACTTCTTCTCAAATGGCAACAGCTTGGTACAAATCGACTATTCCTTTCACAGCTCTGAGTGGGTTCTAAGCTGAATATTAACTTCAGTACGCACGACTTTCTGGTCACAAATCACTTTCTACTATTAACGTTCCCCTATTTCACGATTTCGTGATTTCACCTAATACGCTCCAATGCCAGGGATTGAATAGCATCTACTTTAGCATAACATTAAGTCATCTCAGAAGAAAGTGGTTTTTAAACTAATATCACAATTAAAGAACAGTTTCCACTGAGGATTAGAAGACCTCGGATAGAACGCGTCACAGTTGTAAATCAGGTACCCGTGAAGATTCGTAAGAATGAATGAGAGAGTTTTATTAACGTCACATTGTAAAGAAGTACGAGGGCTATTGGTGACGGACCTCGTAATTTTAAATCTCATTTAAGTGTCAAAGACGACACCTAAACGAAGTCTGGTAGGAATGAATTTGGTTGGATACTATAAATAATTTATATGGTGATGCAATTTCATCGCAAACATACAATTGCGTTTTAGTTTTTTTTATTTTAATTACGATTGATTTTTATGGCTCTATCTTTTCGAAAAATTAAATATAACAATTATTTTTGACTCTTAGTTTTAGTTGCTCATCTCAGTGTGATTTGCTGATCGCAAAATATGTAGGCAAATAATAGGTATTTTTCTGACCATAATTCAATAAAAGATAATTCGGCTGGAAGAAATTAAATTCAATGTGGTTTGGGGAAAATTTTGTGTATGAAGTACCATGCCTGATTAATAATTAGCTTTCGAGATCTATTTCTCAAAAATAAATGATATATTATTAACATGCCATACCAAATATTTTATCCCAAGACATATTTTTTTTTAAATCAGGGTTTTGTGTTCTTCAAAACTTAATTAAGTTCGAACAATATTTGCATTTCATGGTAAATTAAAACTAAACAGATCCAAGAATTCAGAAAACAATCATTGATTACATTTATTTATTTTAAATTCATCATGCAATTATTTTTTTCCGTATTTCGAATAAAAGTTGATGATGATATTTTTTTCCTTTTAAATTACTCTTTTATAATATTTTTTTAAAACAACATTGAACAATTGTACGCGTCTTAAATTTATCAACTACAAAAAATTATATATGCTTTTAAATTATTTTCGGGTACTCAGATGATTTAATGGTAGATTTTTTAAGTGAAAACAAATTTTGTCAATTACCTTAAGACATATATTTCTTGTACAAAACTTTTTAATATTTTTGTTTATTTAGGAATTTCAATCTCAACTTACTGTTCTAAACAAAAGCTTTTAAAATAATTTATAAAACTATTATTGTACACAGACATTTTTTTTTGTATTATTAAATATCTTAATTTAAAACAAGAAAAAATTTATTTTCGTTTCATTTTATTCGGAAAATTAATTTCAAAATATTGTTTTACTTATAGTTAAAATAATAAAAATAGAACAACAAATTTAAAAGTTTAAAAATTTTGTGAAGAAATAAGGAGTTTAGTTATTATTCTTATTTTAAAGTAAAGGACACCGAGATTAAAATTTCAAAGAGTAGAAGAAAATATATTATTCACATTACTAATGTGAAAATACATGTTTATGAAATTCAAATAGGATTCTTTAATCACTGAAACTTTTATGAAATTGAATGTTGCATGGAATATCATTGAGCAATCTAATGCACTTTATGAATGAATTCATTTTATTTTATTTTAACATTCACAACATCTAGATTATTTCTAACTACACACCTTTCATGAAACTATATCTAGTTTTTAAATTAGTTTTCCAAGAAAATCAGTACGTGGAATAATTTATACTTTCCTAACCTTGAGTAATAGCTTTTCCAGCACGCTTTATAAAAAAAAAACATTTAAAACCATCAATCAGCGTAATGCTTTTAAGAACATATAAATAAATAATAAATCAATTGAAGTTGCGAGAAATTTGGTGGAAAGTCAAAAAAAAAATAATTTAATTCAAAAACCAGTTAATAATGTTTTAGAAGGTTAAGTCAATTTCTGTTCACATTGCCTGAAATTCATGAATGACAATTATACTATCGTCGCATTATAAATCAACACGATGTCTATTGGCGACAACCATCGTAATTTTAATCCGTGCTCAAGTGACTAGGATGTGACACCCCTCTCCTAACAAATACACCACTCCAAAGTGAAGACATTGACCCAGGAAAGATTAAATGCGCATTGGTCTCTTCTACATGGCGGGTCTTTAGTGGCACCAGAACTCGAACCCGCGATACTTCGGTCATTAGTTAACGACCATAATCACTAGGCTATGGCAGACACATTAGTTTCATAAGAGTTTGGCCTGCTAGTTTGATATCACGGGGCAACGAACCAAGTTGTTGTTTATGTTCGCCAAGATGGGCGATAACATTACAATATGGTTACCTTGATATTTTTATCGTCGGACGATGTGGTTGCCATGGAGATAACGTATATTATAAATAATTTTTATTGGTTCAGTTCCCGCGGTAATCCTATTAATTTCAGACGATTTTATTTTGCTTTCTTTTACAATTTAACCATTTTCATTGCAATCCCGAATCAAAATATATATTTCAGTCTTCTGTTTTATTTAATGCTATTTTCGAATATGGATATTTCTAATATCATTGGTGAGAACTAGGATATTTTTTTAAAAAAAGAATAAGTGTTATATTTTTAAATATCGTTTAAATCGTTTATTTCTAATTTATTTTACTTCTTAAAAATGTTTTTTTTCCTTCCGTTTCTTGTTCGATGAAATTCGTTGAAGAAATTTGCAGTTTTTGGAACATAGCAAGCTTTCAGTACTTTTTAGTTGCTATTCATTATCAATTTTAATATATAGTATGTAATTATTTTATTAATAATATAAAAATACAATAATTATAATGTTTAATAATCATATAATAGTTATTTGTAATAATTGTTCTTTTATAAATATTATTACACATATGTGTTATTTATTTATAATTATTATTATTTTATTTATTTCTAAGTATTAGTTTATTTATTATTATTATGTTATTTATTTACAATTATTATTTTTGTTGTTTTTATAATGATGTTAAATGAGTATTCTCATATCTGTACGATTCTTATTATATTACAATAGGATGATTAATCTTTTTTATAAAATCTCTTAAACTATATTATGTGATTATTATTATATAAAATAATAAAAAGTAATACCAAATGAATATATAATAATTACTATTTAGTATTATATGAATATTATATATTGTTGCCGATATAAATTAATGGACTGTAAATTTAACAACAAAATTTTAATGAGCGAAAACGGATCCCAACCATATGGGATCGCTAAACTTTTCGAACTGAATACAAGGGTTACAGCAGTTGGCTCGGAGAGAAATCTATACAAGGAATTCTCGCCAACTGGCACCAACATCCTGTCCCGCCTTGCAATGTCGAAAGCATTTAACAAAGTTTACATTATACAATTATTACGATAAAGGTTACAATAATATAGTTAGAATACATGACAATAACAATTACACAATTCAATACAAAAATGCAATAATATTTATAAATACAATTCTGATGACAAAATCAATTGACATATGGTAAATTGGCAATTTTAGTGACGGGCCTTTTATAAACTCCTTGTTTATCCTTTAAAGTCACTACTCTGACTAAATTATCCTTACCAGGGTGCAATTTTAAAATGCGTGACAAATGCCATTTTAAAGTATCTGAATTCTCTGAGGGTTTCACTAACACTAAATCCCCTTCTTTGAAACCTACATTGCCTTTACACCATTTGGGTCTTTGTTGCAGTCTAATTAAATATTCCGAAGACCATTTGCGCCAAAAATGTTGGTTCATCCTTTGTACCAACTGCCATCGGCTTAATCTATTCATGGGGATCTCAGTGTAATCAGGATCAGGTATTGCAACCAATGATGATCCAATCAGAAAATGTGCAGGAGTTAAGATTTCGGTATCATTCGGATCATTAGACAGAGGACAAATTGGTCGAGTGAGTGATTTTGGGGTTTATTGGCGCAAGAGCCGATTTCGGCTATAGTGCGCCAAACATTTGTTTTAATATCTGTGGTCTAGACGGAAAGAGAAAGAAAGAATGAATTGAATGACAAGAAAGAGGGTCGAAAATAGAGAAGGATCACTAGGGTACCCCGGGTTCGTGAAGCCCATGTTTACAAAATACAGTAAACCCCGTGGGAAAAGGAAAAGATCACTAGGGTACCTCGGGATTGTGACACCCGTACTCACCTAAAGAAGGTGAGCCCCCTGAGGGGACAAATTGGTCGAGAATTAAGAACCACTTCAATTTGAACTATAAGTGTTGAAAATTCTTCAACACTTAAAATTGAATTGCCAATTACTCTTTAAATGATATTTTAAAGATTTAACCCCCGCCTCCCACAGACCACCAAAATGTGGTGCGGAAGGTGGGTTGAAGTTCCATTTGATTTGTTCCTTTAGACAAAAAATCAATTATTTTTTCCATTTTTCCCTTAAATAATGCTTTAAGTATTTTTCTTAATTCATTATTTGCACCTACAAAGTTCCGACCATTATCACTATGGAATTTAATGGGTCGCCCTCTTCTGGCCACAAACCGTTTTAAAGCTGCAAGAAAGGCTTCCGTTGTTAAGTCGCTAGCTATTTCTAAATGGATAGCCTTAACTGTATAACAAATAAAAACACAAACATAATACTTTCCTAAGATGCTTGCATTTTCCAGAAAAAGTTTTCAACTGGAAGGGTCCACAATAATTTATACCTACCTGACTGAAAACTCTGCAAGCGGTGACTCTCGCAGCTGGCAAATCAGCCATTAATTGCTGCGAACCTTTAGCTCTAACATTTCTACAGGTGATGCTGTTCTAAGAATTTTTCTAACTACATTCCTTGCGGATGGTATCCAAAAACTATTTCTAATATTTGCTAAGGTAGCTTCAGCACCTGTATGAAAATAAAGAATATGAAATGATTAATAACAATATAAGTAAAATTATGGTTGGTGGGAATTATCATGGGATGTTTCTGATTCCTTGGGATGAGGGAGTTTCTTAACCGTCCTCCAACTCGAAGTAATCCATTATTATCTAAAAAAGGATGCAAGTTTAAGGTGACAGAACACCTTTAAAACTCAATTTTCGGTCAAAATATCGATTTTTCGTTTTTGATCAAATATTAAAATTTGATCTTTTATCTTTCTAAATCTGTAAAATATTTGTTTCTAGCTTAATTAGAAGCCAAGTTACAGCTTTTTTAATATTACTTGATCATGAATTTCTCTGACCGGAAATGCCTTTCTGCTAACCGGAAGTGGCCCAAATTGTTTACGTTTCTCTTTCATGGTATATGACATGAAATATGAAAATTAATATACAAATATTTAGTCAGAAATTAAAATAGAATATTTGAGAATAAATATAAATGTATTTGGAAATACATTTTTCCTTTTTTATGTATGAAATCTGGCATCAAATTTGTTTAGTGATTTTGTTTACATATATGTTTGATTTTCATACTGAAAGAATCGACAGCGTAAAAAGTTATTTAATAATTCTATTCTGTTTTATTTTTGCTTGAAAATGGTTAAAAGTATTGCTAGAAAGCGTAAGAGACAATTTTTTGGAAATAAATATACAAAAATTTCCGAAAATAACAGCAATTCAACACCTGATCCTGAATGCACTGCTAGCTCTTCAAAATTGGGAAACGAGAGTATGTCAACTGCAGAAGAAATGCCTGGTCCTCTGTTTGGTAACAGAATCATTGATCTTGAGCTTATTGTGGATGCATTTTCTCAACTTTGCTGCCCAAAATGTTTTGCTGAAAAAGTAGAGCTTTTTGAGGATTCCATGTATGGATTATGCTCTCATTTTACACTAAAATGTAAATGCTGTGACTTTTTCTTTGCATTTGCTTCATCAAAAAAAGTTGTAAATGCACCAGTCATAAATACCGGGCTAGTATATGGTATGCGGCAGATAGGCAAGGTTTTGCTGGTGCATTTAAATTATGCTCAACATTAAATTTGCCTCGACTGAGACAAAAACTGCTTTCAAAAATCAGGAAGCAAAGCTTTTAAAAGTGGTTCAGGAAGTAGCTGAGGAATCCATGAAAAAAGCTGCTACTGAAATTGTGGATATAAAAGAAAATTTTTTATCTGATTTTGTAAAATGTGGCATATCTGTGGATGGCACATGGCAGCGTAGAGGCTATACGTCTATGAATGGTTGTGTTGCTGCAATATCAGTTCATACTGGTAAGGTGTTAGACGTAGAAGTTATGTCGTCCTACTGTCCTATATGTAAGAGACTTCAGACTATGCCAAGAAACTCTGAATATGAGTCGTCAAAAGCCGACCACATATGTCAGTGTAACTTCACGGGATCTTCGTCAAAAATGGAAATTGTGGGGGCTTCACGAATATTTCTTCGTTCAGAAAAAAACCGCAGATTTCAATACACGCAATATTATGGGGATGGTGACTCAAAAGCTTTCATTAATGTGAAAGACACTTATGGAATGAACAGTGTGACAAAGTTTGAGTGCATTGGCCCTGTACAAAATAGAGTGGGCTCGTGTCTAAGAAAGCTAAAAACAAAAACTAAAGGACTGTCTGGTAAAGGCAAATTAACTGATAATTTTATCGACCGACTTCAAAATTACTACGGAATTGCTGTACGCAGTAATGTTGGTAACTTAAATGACATGCAGCAAAATGTAATTGCTGCGTTATATCACTGTGGATCAAGTAATAAGAAACCGATGCATGGTCAGTGCCCAATAGGGAAAGACAGCTGGTGTTATTTTCAGCGGGGGGTGGCAAATGGAAAAAAATGTACCACAAAATGTGCTGGTTTATCAAATGATGTTTTAAATAAAATTAAACCAGTATATTTAGAACTATGTGACAAACAGATATTAAGTAAGTGCTTACATGGACGCACGCAAAATTCAAATGAGTGTTTTAACGGAATAGTCTGGAAAAAAGTTCCGAAAGAAGTATTTGTTTCGCTCAAAACAATTAAATTTGGGTCGTATGATGCTGTTATACATTTCAGCGAGGGATTAAATGGGTGCCTCAAAGTTTTTAATAAGATGAATATTGAAAATCCTGGGGTGTTAACCTTACGGGGATATAAACATTTAGATAAATGCAGAATCCGTGAATCGATTCATAACGCAGACCCCAAAACAAAGAAACATAGGAAAATTTTAAGAGCCCTTAAACAGAAAAAAAATATTGTTTTAGAAGTTAAAGATGGAGAGAATTATAAATCTGGTGCCTTTTAATAAGAAAGTAAGTGTTTTTCTTGTAATCAGATTAGTTTAATGTTATTTTTGTCGTTTTCTCAAAATGAGTTTTTTACATTTTTTCTTACCGCAAAACACAATATCTCAAAAACTTATGCTTGGATGAAACAAAAATTTTATATATATGTTTTTTAAATACTAATACAGGGAATAGACCTCTTTTAAGATTTTATGTTGAGTAGACATTTTTTTTTGCAGCAATAAATTGAAAATTACAATAGCTTTTAAAGAAAATTTCAACGTTAAGAAGCTCGAAACACAATAGCTTCTCACGTAATTGTTATATTACCAAAATAAGTGTCTATTCCCTAGATAAGTGTGTATGCTATATTATTCAATTTACAAAATGTCAATATATTTATTTTATTTTCAGTTATCATGTTTTGCGTAAGGTCTTATTTTTGCTTATTTTTTCATAAAATACCCATCTCACAGAAAAAATGTGCTCTAATAAAACTTTACTTGGGTGTTTTTCTGATTTTAAAGACCCATAAGGTCATAAAATATGCATTAACAGGCAAAATTCAGGTTAATTCAAAAAATTTTCTTCGAAGGTGTTCTGTTACCTTAACAATTTACATGAGTTTGGAAGAGGAATTCCCTTTTCTAAATATTGAATTTCATTAGAAAATGAAGTTCTTTGAATATTTTTTTCGATACACTTCAAGGATTCTGATAGTTCTTTGCTCTTTGAAGGTACCATAGTTTGGCTCCTTGGATGTCTTGCATTTTCTATAAATCGTTTACACCAGGCGATTACTCTCTGCAACTTCGTAAATGATGAGCAATTACTAATTATATCCAGTGGTTCAAAGTTTTTAATAAGGCACGTAGAGGAATGTCCGGAATTTCCTTCAAGTCTTCTAGGAAAAGATCATCTCCTTCGACGGCAGTAGTGCCGTACGGTTCCAGTTCTTTATATTGATGCAAGAAAGGTGGACCAAACCACCAAAGTCCACAATGTTGAGTTTTATCTGGACTAATGCCTCTTGAAAGTATTTCAGCAGGGTTGTTTTTGGAATTCACATGTTTCTAAAAATCACTTTCTGTGAGCTCCCGAATTATGTTGACCCAGTTTCTTATAAAGGTTTTTAGTTGAGTAAGTAGCATTTGATCCAAGCCAGTACAATGCTGGAATCAGTCCAAAGATAAATTTGACTGATATTGATTTTAAAGGCATCAAGGGTTCTTTTAAGAAGCTTTGATAAAAGTACTGAACCACAAATTTCCAATCGTGGTATAGTAATACTTTTCAGTGGGACTACCTTTGATTTGGAGCTAAGAAGCCTAACAGATATTTGTCCACTTGAATTAATGCATCGTAAGTAAAGTGCAGCACCGTAAGCCTTTTCAGACGAGTCAGAGAAGCCATGTAACTCAGTTCTGATTGACTTATCTTGTAGACAATAACGTGGAATATTGAGACAGTTTATAGACTCCAAAGCATCTATGAAGGATTTCCAATAGGAAACTAAGTTCGAAGGCAACGGATAATTTCAATCAATTTTCAACTGCCACAAAGACTGGAGGAAGATTTTGGTCCTTGTTATTACAGGTCCAATCAGTCCAAGAGGATCGAATATCAATGCAACTGTAGAAATTACTTATTTCTTTGTGACTATGAGACTGTCACAGTTTGAAGTCATGGGAGAAATCTTGAAAGAAAATGAGTCTGGATGTGGCTTCCACAAGAGTCCTAGGGTCTTAGTCTCGTTTGAAGAAGAATAAGAAAGGTCTTTATCTTGACACATTGAGTCTGGTAATATCAATGGATTATTAGCTGACCACTTGTGAAGTTTCATTCCAGCACACCTTAGTAGTGACACTAGTTATTCTTGGAGTTTTCTTCCAGATTCTAAATCATTTGCTCCAGTAAGAAGATCATCCATATAGACATCAGACATTATAACATCGGTAGCTAATGGATATTTGTCACCGTCATCTACGTCAAGTTGTTTCCAAGAACTTGTTGCAAGGTATGGTGCACTCTTGGTACCATAAGTAACCGTAGTTAATCTAAAAATCTTCACAGGGGACTGTCAATTTTATCTTTCCAAGGAATACGTAATAAATCCCGCTGGGATTCGTCAATCAAAATCATTCTAAACATTTTTTTAATATCTGCTGTTATCGCAAATTTGTGAGCTCTCAAGTTTAATAAAATTGAAAAGAGGTCCCCTTGTATTACACCACCATTCAATTGTAAAGAATTTAGCGATTCCCCAGAAGTAGTAGTGGAGGATGCATTAAAAACTACACGTAAGCGACTTGTTTTGCTTTCGTGGTGGTACACACCATGATGAGGGAGATAATACACAACATCAGGATCATTATCTTCTGCTACTTCTTCCATGTGTCCCATTTCTAAATATTCATGTATAAAATTTCTATATAATTCCAATTTTTTTGGATCTTCAACTAATCTTCTCCACAAGGAGTTAAGTCTACGTAATGCCGTTAATTTCGAATCTCCCAAGCAACTCGGATCCTTTGACAAATGCATTTTTACAATAAAACGACCAGTTTCATCTCTATTATAAGTACTCGTAAAGTATTCTTCACATAATTTTTCTTCTCTACTCATTGTAGGAATTTCGAAATCACTACAATTTTCAATTTCCCAAAAGCGTTTGATACTATTATTGAGCTAATTTACATCAGTAACTAGTCCACAATAGCTCTTATTAGGGTAATTATGTGACATGACGCCACTAGCTATGTAACCGAATACTGTATCTTGTAATATCAACTTCCCTTCTGCTAGTTTTATTTTCCCATGATTTAGAATTTCAAAGAAAATCTGATTTGATAAAAGCCAATTGATTCTTCCAGGTGAATAGAAATTCTCGTCCGATAACTGTATATACTCAAGAATTTTTATCCCACTAATATCTAATTTATTTGATGGAGTCAAACCCGTAATTTTCGGAACAACAAGAAATTCCATTAATTTCTGAAACTGTCTATTTTTATTCGAAACCACGGCAGACACTTTCTTTTTCATCATTTGTGAAGTCCCGTTAATACCGCAAATAGAGGTATTTACTCGTTCACTTAGCAATCCCAAAGCTAAGACGGCATCCTGTGTTATCAAGTTACACTGATTCCCACAATCAAGAAGCGTCCGGAGGGGAAAGAGTTTGCCTCGGTTGTTTTTACAGTAAACTATTGCGGTGGACAGCATCACAGTTGATTGAGCCTTAGCATGTCCTACGAATTCTTCCCCTTCTTTGTCAAATGATTCAACGTAGGGGATAGTTTGTTTCGGTTTGAAACATTCGCTATTTACATTTAATGTTGTGGTGTTTTTTGGTTCCAGAGTTGGCAAAGTTTCGCTAATTTGACTCCTTTGGCTATCGAACTTTCTCTCAAAATTTCTACACAAAAGTGAATTGTGCCGTTTATAGCAATTGTGACAATTCCGCCCACTTTTGCATAGAGCTACTCTATGAGAACTAAAACAATTTATGCAAATATTGTTCTTTTTCACTGAATTAAACCTTTCATAAACACTTAAATCATTAAATGTTTTACATCTAAATACTGGGTGAGGCTATTGTTCACAAATTAGACAGTTTACTGGATCCAATTTAGCTAGAAAAGATTTCGTTTTAGAACTTCGTTTCGACGGAACAGCTATTGCATTATTTGTTTGGATGCTTTCTAGTATTAAATGGCGTTTTAATAAAAATTTCATAAAATCGTCCCATTTAGGCAGTTTGGTAGAGGCGACGACCTGCAAGAGTTCCACGCGAGTAAAAAAATAATTTCGGGGCTCCTGAGGTGTAAATGGGGGTCTATGATCGTGGTTCTCATTAAACCAGATCATGACGGTAATCTTTTAAAAAATTTGATCCAGTGGGAACCAGATTTTACCAATTTAACGTTTACTAAATTTAGTGAGGTTAGTTTAACAACATAAAAGTTGACTGCCATACTAGGTGATAACATAAATTTTATTAATTCAAGGAATATTTCAGCATTTTTTTCCAAAATTAAGCTAAAGAAGTATAATATTGAACATCACGAATTTTTTTAATTTGTCACAGTCTGTCAGGGCATTTTAACCTACGTTTAACATTTAAATGCCCTTACTCAGATTTTGAAACTAAGTTTGAGATTGTTTTTTAGTAATACAGCAGTAGACAATGATTTCAAATAGTCGCTTTGAAAAAAAAAGTGTCATATTGCAATAGGAACTTATTAGAATAGGTCCTAATGAAGATCTTATAGAAACGGATGTCAGTAATTTTGGCTTTAAAAAGACATACCTGATATTTGTCACAAAATATGGAATATCATGAGAAAGTTTTTAAATGTGTTTTTCCTTGTGAGAGGGAGTTTCACTGAGTTTGCCAATCTCAAAACAAAAAAAGAAAGGAAAAGAAAGAAAGAAGTAGGCACTTACGAAAAAGGAAGGTTAGGGTTAAACCTGACAAGATTGATATTAAATATTGAAAATTTGTTATTGAAACACCAGATTCATCCTTCTCTTTAAAAGCATTTGTTCAGTTATTTTGTTTTAATTTTAATTCATTATATGCGCTTCTTAAGTTTTAAACGCAGAACTATACTTCATTACAGTTAAAAATTTAATTTTTTGAAAGTAGTAGCACCAATTATCAAAAAGACATTTAAGTTGATAAATTTGCAAAAATTTAATATTAGGTAGGCAGGGGTCTACCCGAAACCGAAAAACATGGCAAGGGGTCTATGAGACAAAAAGGTTTGGGAACCTCTGTTATATACGATGAAGAAACTTGTACATTAAAACTGGGGTTTCTGCATTTTATTATATTTTTAATTTAAAATAACATTAAAGAGAGGTTTTAATACTTTTAATTTATGCAAATTTTAATCCTTAAATTTATACTTTTCTGTTGAATGAATTTCTTCTGCATAAATCAAATCTCTTCATAACAACTTGCACTAAGAATAAAATAATACTCTCCCCACTTCAGCATTTGTGTCGGAACCATTTAATATACTTTCAATCAATAATTTTAATAAGGAAATATATTTTTCTTAAATGTGTTAAATGCGAAAGTGTGTTTCTTCCCATTTTCTGTTCAGATTTCATTTTCATCTTTCTGTTTCTTTAGTATTACATCCTTTAAGTGCATATTCGCATATATTTATAAATGGGAAATTGTCATCCGTAACTACATCTTTCAATTCAGTCATTGCAACGATATTTTACTGATTAATTTTGTCTTTTAAAAACAGTACACTTAGAACATTTTACATAAGTAAAATTAACAGACAATTAATAATATAAGAAATTTTATAAGCAATTTTAACATTTAGAGATGTATCCTTAATTCCAGGATTAGAACCTTACAAATTGTTATTTTATTCTTAAATATTAACAGTATAAATTCATTATCCTCATAATTCATTCTATATTGCAAGAAAACCCTACCTTTTGCTTTTGAAATATTATATTAAAAATTTTGGGTAGTTTTGTAAAAAAATTACACATGTGGAAAAAACGGATTATAATTTTTGGTTTTTCAATAATATTCTCTTAAGTGTCGAGAATTTTTCCAAATTTAAGGCATTACAACCAAAACATCAGGGTTTTTTTAAAAAAATTTTGTGGCCCATATATTTGGAAAGCTTGCTCCAATTGAACTGGGATCTCTCTCTTATCATTTACGGATACTTTCAAACTGTAAAAAAAGCCTAGGCTCTAGGCTGGATCTTAGACAAAGCATACATTCCTGAAGACCTGAAAACCAATTAGGTTTTAAGAAATTTTAAGTTTTCTGAGATTTGATTTTAGTTTTGAATTCACTTTAAAGTATTTTTGCAATTCTAAATTAAATTAATTGAAAATATTTTTGAACACAAGCCACTTTTTCGTGTGAAATGGGTATTAACTGAAATTTTAATTTCTAAAATCTTTTCTGTTTGCTATTTTTTGAAGCTTTTGAGTTCTCTCACATTTACTTATATAAGATTGATTTAAAGACCACTATATTTATTTGTACACATAATTTATATAATTTAAAAGCTTTTTACTTTGTTTTCATTAGCTTTTTCCTGTTGAGAAATCGCATGACAAAAATGTAAGCAGGCTTCTGTGAGAAATAACATTTGAAAGGGAAGGAATACGCGACTGAAATTTATAAATCTAAAATCCAGCTTTCACAGATGTTACAATTAGGCTTCAAAATGTAAATGTTCTGAATATAAATGTTGTAGAAAGAACTAAATATTTCCCTGATGTCTAAACTACATTATAGTAAATATTTTGTAGTACTACTTTAGTATTTTCAAGTCATGCAACAAAAACCCAAACTTGCTAAACTACCCCGATTTAGGAAAAAAAAATTGACATTATTTACAAACTTGATGATTTCGGGATTACCTTTATATCACTATTATTTTGTGTGTATAAATGTTTTGTGTATTTAAAACTCCTGTGAAAATATTAGGTTAAGATGAAACCGAATAATCTATCAAAGTAACAAATGTTATTAATATTGCGTAAAAGGATATTTTGAATTAAAAAAGATATTTTCAGTCATAATTATTTCAAGTAGTGTTTGGATGTAGAACATAAGTTGGAAAATAACATATTAAAAATTAGAGCTTTACAGACACTATTAGTTTTTGTTTTTGCCTTTCCAAATTTTATAAATGTATTTTTTTCAGACTTTTAATTTTGAAAATGTGTTTTCTAATCCCTAACGCTTTTTTTTCTAATCTTGAAATATCTTGTAAATACTTCCAAACATATGATCCATAAAAGTTCATATGGATTTAGGACTGGGAGCTCCAGTTATGTTTTTTAAAAAGTCTTAAAGTTAATATTTGAAAAATTTCGTGTTTTCCAGGTTTAGCTATAAAAAGAATTATTAAAATCCAACAAAGAAATAGATTTTAAATTCTATACTTTTTGTTTCCAATAATCTAAGAAATATAAATCATTTACAATAATTAAATATTTTTAATAATTTAGAATTTTATAAAAGTTTTAAAAACTTCCAAAATGTTCAATGCTTTAAAATTGTTAAATAATGGCTTGTCAAACTAACTTATTATTTTCAGAATCAATATATAGCATAATTTGAATATAAAACAAAAATTTATTTTACTGTTATAAAACTGTTTATGACTTCTACTCATAATGCAAAAAGAATGAAATATAAATATATAACTTAGTGCAGTCAAAAACAATCACAATTTGTAAAACTCCGGCCCCACTACTAATTCCAATACATTTTACAAACTGTAGCTAAAAACAATTATATACTTACGGAACCAAAAATTTATTTATACATGGAAATATTTTTCCTTATTAAATATATAATGAATAATTACAAGATGATTTCTAAAATCCTAAAAGCCTTTAATGGAGAAAAAGCCCGACATAATTTGGATAGTTAGAAATTTCATTATATAAATAGGCATGCTTTAAAACAAACAAATTTGCAAAGAAAAAACAATTTACAAAATTTTTTGTATTTACTGAATATAAAATAAATCAGAATTCATCCTCAAATATACGTAATTGTGTAAGAAAAGGTTTTGATCAATTTACAAACAAGTGCAAAGAAACTTTTATAAATAATAATTTAAACAGGTATAAATAGCAAAAATTATCAAAGAAGTATACAAAATATTATTAAAATTTGCTATAAAATGTTTAGTCAAAGCAAAATACCTTTTACAAAGCCAAAAGTTTATCTAAACAGTTGTACATTACTGAAGCTAGAAGTGTACATATGCATATAGAGGGCAAAAACAAATATATTTGTTCAAAACATTTTTAAACCGTTAATTTTAAGAAAAAAGATTTTGTATACATTGATATATACGTCATTGATTGATTGATATACGTTGTTTATAGCTCTGTCACAGTGTGATATTTTTCGAAACACGGCGCTGCACATAGTCCAACATTACAGTCTTTACATTCAAAACGTGTTTCTCTTCGAATGCGTTTTCCGTTATCATTTTTCTTAAGGTAGCATACGACACATTTTCGTGGTGGTTTGTTTTTTCTTGAAGAGTCACTTTCCACATATGTAGCCATTATGAAGCCCATATTTCCATTTATGCCTTCGAATTAAACAGACTACATTTTCAGAAATTTCAGAGGTAACAAAGTTTTGAGAATCGGAATTACTACTTCCTTCTTCTATCAATCGTTCAATCAGTTTCATTCGAAAACCAATATGATTTAAAATACCACCATTTTTTTTTATAGATAGTGAAGGAATTCCACACAATTTGATTTAACAAATGTCGAAAAATCGTCTTGTAGTATTTCCTTTGTTGATTTCGGGCAACAGGATAGTAAGATAGACACTGGTCTGATCTATCAACACCACCCATGGTGGTATTATAAAACACCGCTGCTTTTGGTTTCATTTTCACAGAATCTCGTTTCTTAGCTTTCACTTTCATCATATCAGTGTTATGAAAAATGCTAATCATATGCAGGGTTTTTTTATCCTTGTACTTCAAAACACACATTTTTCCCTTTTGGGAGGCAATAATTTCCACTTTCTTCACTTTAGAAACTTTTAATGAAACAGGTAAACCTTTTCTAGGTAACGGACTCGTGGCTGGCGTATCATGAGTTCGAGCCCATTACCACTGAAGACCCGCCGTGTAGGGGAACGATGCACGTTAAATCTGTCAAGAGCTGAAACGTCCCTCTGTTGGTATGGTGTGGTAGTCAGGAGAAGGATAGAGGTGCTAGCACAGGTGTCATCCTCGTCACTTGTACATGGTTCAAAATGACGAGGTTCGTCGCCAAAAGTTCTCGAGTATAGCTGAACAGAGCGACGTTAATATTCACTCACTCACTCAACCAACTTGTATGAAATTTACGGAATAAATGAAAAAATATTAGAAGTGGAATATATTAAAAATTGAATTTAAAATTTTAAATATCCAAAGAATTATTAGTATTTATGGTAAATATTTTTCAACTGCGTGCGCGAGATACCTACATAAATATATTTTTCGAAATTCAAATGCAGAATTTCAGTGCAGCTAATATAAAATTCCTGGTTTTGTATGGTTAAGATTACAAAAAATGTCAAAATTTTAATTACTTGTTCTTCAGCGAACCTCTATAATAGAATCTAAATGATAAGAGATTTTGCATAAATAGATATTTTTTTAACTTGAATTTAAAATGGATCTTTATATTTATTTATTGACGCAAATGTCAACTGTAAATTTGTCCAGGTGCTTTTCATTTCTCTTTGCCCGAAGATTTAAGCTTAAAAATTTGAGCTTGTTCCCATTCTCTTTGAAGGAAACTGAAGTTCAGACATTAAAAATTCTATTATAATTCGTTATCTAAACAATACAAAACTAGGAATTGTATGCAAGATACTCTGAACACCTGGCTTTAATATTATGAAAAACTAAAGGATTTAAATAGGTTTCTTTTTTTTTTATTTTTATCAATGCGTACAAAATTTTTGCAAGTTCTGTTGTACAGAAACTTAAAAATTATTCATGTTTAGAATTTTAAAAGTTTAACAGGTTTTAAATTTTGAACCTTTTTTTATATATAAATTTTTGACACAAACGAAATAATTCCTTTAAAAAAAAACTTAAAAGTATTAAAATCAGAAAAACGAAACTGTAAATTATCCTCATTGTTTTGATATATACTTTGAATTTAAATATAGATATATCATAGATATTTTTAAGAGATACATTATAAAAAAACTTAATTCTACTTGAGAATTTTAAGGTAAAGAAAAAAATGTGATATTATCAAGCTACCCTTTTCCATCCCAATTCGTTGAATTTCAAATTAATATTAAATCAAAAGTGAGTATATCATCTATATTAATTATGTGATGGAACTTAAAAAATGATTTAAATGAAAGATTTATAAAAATGCTTAGATCGTGAAAACTACATCAAAGAATTTATTTAATTCAAACCCAAAAAAATTTCAAGTCAAGTTTACTTACAAACTTTAACTGATAGTCCGTACGCTCTGGAGGTTTTAAATTCTTCCCAGTTTTTTACGATTGCTGCAGGGGAAGAACGGGGCAAGCCATAAAACTTCCTGTCAGAGTCCATTGTGTCACCCCAACGCTCCCTAATTATCCTTCAAGATGTTAAGCTTTTAAAGGGGGAAAGGATTTCGGAAAAAGACGTCTCTAACACTTTCGAAGCTGTTACTTGAGGAGGAAAAAACACGTTTGGTGCATTTTTGGTGAGTCCCCGGTCTAACGGGAAAAAACGTGTGGTGCTTTTTTGAAGCATCTCAGGATGGCAGAAAAAGACGTTTGGAACGCTTAAAGGGTTAAGTAAGTTTTGAGTTTTGCCATTGGAATGTGAATAAAAACTAACGTAAAAGCTATCGTAATGCTTTGTTTCTTAAGTTCGGAGATTTCAAATTTTGTGAGGTTATAATAAAGTATATAAAGAATAGCTTAAACTAAAAATACTACATTTAATTATTTGACCATTTTTTGTCAATTGAATCATACTGCGTCAATTAATGAACACTCATCATGTGGAGGCGGCTGATGCACGTTTGTCTGTCGAGGTTGAAAGTCATTCGATTGGCAAAGTGTGGAAATTTGGAAATGGGGTGGTACTTTATGAGGCGTTCTCATCCCTGTAGATTGGTACAATATTACAAGAACCAACACCAATACTCTTCAAAATTATTCTTCATAAGTTTTTTCAAAAAAAGTATACATATATACAGTGGATATAATACAAAGAAACTATGTAGTTCAAGTAATAGATATTTTTGTAATTCTGTCTGTGATAAGAAAAGTTTGTGCTTGATATTAAACAAATTCTGCTTAAATTTATTTGTAGAATTCCAATAAAAATAACGTTTTACTTTAAGACCTCTAAGGACTCTTAAATTGCAAATGTTTCAATTTTTTGAAAACAATATATATGTTAAGGCTTCATCATTTCTGAGCATTTTGATAGAAACATTTTGTTGATACTGTTAAAACTTCCGAAGTTATTGAGAAATAACTAATTAAACTTAAACAAAAACCCTATCTCTTTCTTATCTTCCTTTTTCTCAAAACAACAAATTTTAACTTGTTCACAGGATTTCTCAGAAACTATTGCTGGTATCAATTTGAAATTGGAAACGCGTGTTCAAAATAAGGCTCTTCATAACTTATACAACAGCTTTAAAAAAAAATTAATTAATTTTTTTATTTAAATTTTTTTTTTTAATTCATAAATTTTTGTTATAATTGTATTTAAAAAATATTTTTTTCCTCTAAATTTCTTGAAAGTTAGTATAACTTCGAAAGGGAGCATTTTTATACCAAGTAAAATTAATTTTTTAAATTTTGATCAGCTTTGTACTTTAGAATTCTGCACACGGTTTAAAATACTTATTTTCATATTTTTGAAAAATCGTCCAATTTATATTTCTTTAAAATTAAATTCTCTAAAAAATTGAGAAATAATGTAAATGTATATGATTATAATGTGGTAAAAATTTCAAATGATTGTTTCGTTTTATTGCTAAGTTACATTGGTTTGCAGAAGGATGTTTTTTCCGAGTGCATGGATATATGTTAATTGACCTGAGACATCTTAATAATGACTGAGGAGGGTGGTTATCTTCTTGAGGGGCCAGCTTGCAGTTCGAAACACTTTGGGTCATCTTGGTTTCATTGGGCTTCCCACCAAAAGCCTTTGGGTTCATTCAGTGAGTCAATACGGCGCATTCTAAAACAACACTGTAGCTATAAGCGATGGACCTCGTAATTTTGATCCATTGTCAAGTGACGAGGATGAAACCTGAAATTACAACACTTCTCCTTCGGCATCATCCTGGCCGTGGTGGCCAAGTGGTCTAGGCATCGGATCATGGCTAGCGTGTCATGAGTTCGATCCCAGTACCACTAAAGATCCAACGTGTAGGGGAGCTATGCACGTTAAATCTGTCGAGAGTTCAAACGTCCTCCCATTGGTGTGGTGGGGTAGTTAGGAGAGGGGCTGCCAGCTCAGGTGTCGTCCGCGTCACTTGAACATGGTTCAAAACTACGCGGACCGTCGCCAAAAGCCCTCGTGTTGCTAATCAGTGCGACGTTAATATTCACTCAACTCGGCATCATCCCTACGGGAAGACTTTGAACCATGACTTACTTAAAGAGCATCATCGAGTCTTACATGGCGGACATTAAATGGCCCAATGACTCGGAACTCTGCAAACGTTCATGAGTTCGTGAACATGACTAATAGGCTACCGAGGCCACAGTGTTGCTTCAGAATACGACACAAAATTTAAATCAAATCAAACCAAACGAATGTGTTGCATCAGTAATGAAGTGGACAGGGTGGTCAGTTTCGTGGCAGGGATTGTCGAGTCATGGTCTTAAGCCCTAACATCACTAAAGACCTTTCGAGAAGAAGAGTTGAACCTTCGTTAAATAATTCGGTACACATAGGTCTTCGGAAGGCGGGGTGTTGAAGTGTGGAGAGTGGAGAGCCCTCGTTGTTTGACAATGGTAGAAAATTGCGACGTCTTTCACCAATAGATCTCGTTTCTCAGAGTACAACGTAAATTAAAATTAAATCAAAATTTACATTTTAAAATTATAACTTAATATATCGGGAAATTAATATTCCGGAATAAAAAAATTTCTTTCAGGTTATCATAAAATATACACGTAGCCTACTTCATATGAAAAAGAAAATTTGTTTATTAGTTGCTTAACAGCTACAGCTTTTAATATGATTTTTTTCCTCTTTTCCCCAGAAAGTAATAGTCTCACCGTTTATAAAAGTGGCAGATACTTGAATTGTTACTTACATTCCTTCTCAACAGCTTCTTTTCAGCTAAGGATTTGAGGCATATTTCAATTTAACGGTTGTTACGCACATTATTAACTTAAATTGATTCCACAAGGCATGTAGTTCTCAGCAATTACTCTTAAAACTAAGATGGTTGTGGTAGCCTTGTGGTCAAGGTAACGGACTCGTGGTCGGTGTGTCCAGAGTTCAAACCTAGTACCGCTGTATATCCGAAGTGTAGGGGGGGGCGATGCACGTTAAATCTGATCAGAGCTCAAACGTCCTCCTCTTGGCGTAATGTGGTAGTTAGGAGAGAGGTGCCCGCTCAGGTGTCGTCCACGTCACTTGACCGTAGTTGAAAATTACGAGGTCTTTCACCAAAAGCCGTCGAGTAGAGGAGCAGTGCGAAATTTAATATTCACTCTTAAGGCTAAGAGACTCATCTGAGAGAAAAGTAATTAGTTTCAAGATGAATGATGTTGGCACCACGTAGTGAATAGTGAATAAGTTTTAAAAGTAGAAACATAATTCAGAATGGAAAACTGAACTAACAGTCATAAAATAATAGAGTATAAAACCTCGAATGTGTAATCCCATGTGAGTGTGTGATTATAAACACCGCACTTTTAAACAACACGAGCGCAGTTTGCAATTAATCTTGTTAATTTGAATTTGGGTCTAGTAAAGAAGACGAACCTGGGAGCTGACACACCCTCTTCTAGCATACGCACCAAGGTAATGGAAGAACTTAAACCTTCGACTGATTTAACTTGCATCATAACGTCTACACACTGGGTCTTCTGTGGTACTACGTCTCGAACTCGTGAAACGTGGTGGCCTAGTCCATTACCATGACTACTAGGCTACCACGACCATTTCCTTGATTTTTATGTTATAGGGTCTAAATTTTCGGCATATCCACAAATTGAAAACAGACTTCTTACCCATTAAAATGGAAACCTGGTATTCTAAAAAGGAAAAAATTTGTATTCTGCATGTATGAGCTATCCTTTTGATGTGTCTAGTGATAATTGTAATCACGGTGATATTCGAGAGCTCGACTGAGTAATTTACAAACAATGCACTATAAAGATACGAGAGCCATTGACCAAAGACCTCGTGTATTTGTCTAGTCACTAGGACGATACCAGAACTGATACTCTAGTTTCCAGACTTCCACTCCTTGCCGTGGCCGAGTGGTCTAGGCATCGGATCATGGCTAGCATGTCATGAGTTCGATCTTAGTACTACTAAAGACCCGCCGTGTAGGAGTGCGATGCACGTTAAATCTGTCGAGAGCTCAAACGTCCTTCTGTTGGTGTGGTATAGTAGTTAGGAGGGGGTGCCAGCTCAGGTGTCGTCCGCGTCACTTGACCATGGTTCAAAATTACGCGGACCATCGCCAAATGCCCTCGTGTTGCTAATCAGTGCGGCGTTAATATTCTCTCACTCTCACTCCACTCCTTGGCGATTGGGATAAACTTTGAACCACGGTATATTTTACATGCATAAACCTATTTAGACGGCAGAATTCCAATTTCACTAAGTTTCGAAATCATAGCAAACCAGCCACGAGTTCGAGATTATTATCACTATCCTTGTGGACCTAAACACTATCATAAAATAAAGGAATTGTCGAAGTATTTTCAAATGTATTCACAAGATTTAAGCTATGAAAAGTTAGATCCAACAATTACGAAGTAAAATCTAAAAGTTTTCTTCTATCATATTTTATTTTTCCGACTAGGTACCGTAAAATACAAATTATTCGTTAAGAAAAATTGGATATACAGTTCTGTAAGCAGAATTCTAGAAAAAATGACTTAATTAATTTAGAATACACTTTACTAGTAACTAAAAATTATATGGCCGTTCATGACTGTGGTACAATTGATCTTTAATTTCCTAAGTGCTTATGCAAACTTTTGCAGTTACCATTCTCAAAATCCAAATTATTTCATAGTTAATTTATTGGTAGAGTAAGTGTATGTATATCTATTTTACTATTAAAATTAAAATGCTTTTAACTTTAAAGTAAAAGTCCCAAACTTTCCTCATGTTATGCAATGCCTTTTTCAAAAAGAATTACTGATCTTTCTTGCCTTTATTTTTTGCTATAATTAATCGTTTCGCGGAATCATTAAATTAAGAATTGAAGTGAATTGACTAATTGTATCAAGAATCTTCTACTCTCTCTCTTCATTCTTTTCCTTTTAACATCCAATGAAATAACGCATTGTACGTGGCAGCAGAGGGCAACTTGATTTCTTTTAAACGCCATTAATGATTAATGAATAGTGTAAGAGGGAGAGTCGCAGTAAAATAGGTTTGACAAATCTGCGACCTTCAAATTCGAAAGTTCTTAAACATATGGCATTAGAATTTTTAATCTACACCTAATTGTTCTGAATCGATTTTTGAAACTTACGAAGAACGGAAGTTCAGAAGATACGGGATACAATTTGCAGGTAAAATAGAAGAAGCTCTGTTTGTAAAGCTAACCGTGAGATTCTGCAAAGTGAACAGAATACTGCAGTAATTTCAAAAAGGTAAGATAGAAGGCATTGATCAATCGAAAAATCAAACTTTATCTTGGAAAATTATATACACGTAAATAGTATTTCACTGAATTTAGTTATGTCTAAGAATCCGGACAAAAATGAAGATTCAGGCAAAATTCGGCAGCTTGGACATCGTGATGGTAAAATTTCAGAAACTTTATCAAAAATCAATTCTGAAGAACTTGAAATCCTTGATTTAACAAGAGAGCCAAAATTATTGCAAAAAAATCATCCACAAAAAGAGGATACTTCAGAAAACAAATCGGAAAAGAATAAAATTTCTCTTGAAGAAGCTGAAGTATGTAAAAATGAATTTGACTGTAAAAAATGTGGTGAAGGTTTTAAGGATTTTGAGGGAATGGCAGCTCATGATTGTTTCTATATAAGAACTAATAAAAGTTCTTTAAGCATACCAAAGGTTTTTGATCAGTCACAGGAAACTGTGAATTTAAAACTTGTAGCAGAAACTTCTGCTAACGAAAACATTGCCGTAAGCTTAACATCTAAAATATCATCTCCATCTCGCAAAATAAATGAGGATGATTCTCCTCAATCACTGTCTCCTACGACATTTAAGCATTTGCCCTCTCCTTCTATAAAGACGCTTAAAGGTGATTTTTCAGGAAAACTAACTAGTTCTGCTGTATCGCATAAATTTCAATCCTCTAGGAGATCTTCCCCTGCAACCAAAACTCGGCGTTCTGAAAATGAAGCATCCAAGAGAGTTTCTACGAAATATCCTGTATATGCAACACCTCCCCGATCTATTCGGCCTTCAAAAGAGCTTAAAAATGATTCCTTAAACTTCAAGAATTCGGCAACCAAAAATCCCTTTGAAAGACAGAGACGCTCTTCCATTGCAACTACAGAGAGATCTCCTGAAATCGAAGTGTCCAGCAAAATTTACACTAAAGATCCTGCATATGTGACACCTCCACGATCTATTCCGTCTTCCCATATCCATAACGATGATTCCTCAAGAAGATTAATTAATCCGGTCGCCATAAATCTTTTTCAGTCCCCTCAGATTTACAGCACTGAAATGATTTCTGCTTTCTCAGGAAATGTGGTGATTCCAGCTCCCATAAATCTTAATCTGTCACCTCGGATATATAGCACTGGAACCTTCACTCATTCCTCAAGAGGAATAGTGATTCCCCCTGCCATAAATCTTGAAGAATCTCCTCGGATATACAACACTGAAACCATCACTCATTCTCCAGGAAGAGTAATAATTCCCGCACCGGTAAATATCCTTCAATCACCTGAGATGTATATCATTCACAGGCCTTCATATTCCTCAGGAAGTGTAATGAGTTCAACCGCCGTAATTTTACAACCATGTCCGATATACATCACTGAAACAGTCACCGATTCCTCAGGAAGTGCAGTGATTCCAGCAGTCGTAAATCCTGTTCAACCACCTCAGTTATACAGCACTAAAACCCTGAATGATTCTTCAGGAAGTACGATTAATCCAACCCCGTAAATCTTTTTCAAGAACCTCGGATACATGACTCTACAACTAAAACAGTATCTACTCAAACCGAATTTGAAGAATATGATTCTCCGAAATCTTTGTCAATTGCATCACCTAATCCTGTTTCTTCTCCTTCCAAAAAGAATAAAAGTAATATAAAAAGTGGCATTCTCTCAACTATGTCTGACATTTCACCTAAAGAGAAGGTTGATCACACCGAAAGAGAAAGTTCTGATAATGATCCGACATTTGTAAAACCAAAAACATCCTCTCCGTCTTCTGATGGTTTTTCGACACTTTTTAAATTTGCGGGAGCAGCACGCAAATCATTTCCGAGTTCCACCTGTTCAAAGAAAGAAACAACCATTAGAAAGATAGTTAAGAAAAGGTATTTGTCATTTGATAAACCTATTCGTAAGTCCTCTTCATTGAAAACTTTTCCAAAAGACTCGATAGATTCCAAGAAATTGGAGAAGGTAAACCTTGCACAGTCATCTTTATCTACCAGTATTTCAGCAGGAAATTTAACTCCGGAAACTGAATCAGGAAAAAGTAAACCATTGTCATCTGAGACGCCTAAACGATTATCTCCATCTTTCACAGCTCGTATTAAAGATTCTTCAGGAGGCTTCGTGAATCAAGAAACTGAAGGTGCTTCTGAATCGCCTCAAAGTTCCAACATATCAGATGAAAAGATATCCCCTCAAACTGAAAGTGCAAAAGAAAGTTATGCAAAATCTTTACCTTTTTCTTCACCCAAAAAGAGCTCTCCTAATAGGTCTGAGGGTAATACCCCAGAGAAGATCAAGAAACAGAAGTATAGATCATTATTAGATTGATTCAAATTAATAAATTACCAAGAAGAAAACAAAAGGCATGAAAAAGAATGAAATTATATTTGAATATAAATGCCTTTTTTATGATTGGTACTTCATTATTCCAATTAAGAAAAATAGTATTTTTTTTAAAAAAATATCCTATGCAGGTTTGAGGCTAATAAACAGATCCCCATGTTTAAATAACATGGTTTGGACTTTTAAAAATATACCCACTAATTCATCTAAAAATTTTATTTCAAATTCATTATTACCAGGTGATACTGCAATGTAATCAAAAAAATCAGTTACTCTGTTTTGTTATTTTTGACAAGTTACTTTAAGTTTTTTTTAAGTACGTCGTAAATTTACTGATTGCATTTATAGTATTTTTAACGTTCGAGAACCATTTAGTTTAAAATATAATTTGAGTACAAAGAACCGATTTAAATGACATATGAATTCATTGTACTATAATATTTTTTAAAATTGTCTTGTCTTTTACAATCTCTATTTTTAGTCAATTTACCAAATGTAATGATTAAAAAACGATGTTGAAGTACTTATTGAATATTTTATACATTACAAAAAGTTCTGACGAAGAATTTGTTAAATTTTTATTAATAAAATTTATTAGTAGACATTAACAATATTTGTATTTAATGTCTATAAAATGCCAACATACTCTCTTAATTTATAATAACATGGAATGAAATACTTATGAAACTGAAGAAAATACAAAATAATTCAACTTTTAATATTAATGCAGAATATATATGCACAATATATCTTGTAATATTATTTTGGGGAAAAAACATGTATTTTTCGTGGATGGCTGTAGTGTTCAATATCTCGTAAAGTATCGATCAAACAACTTCAGATTTAAGCTCGATGGAAAGTGACATTTTGCACTACGATTATTTTGCTGTTTTTTGTTAGGTTCGTTCAAACCTGCTAGTTTGATATCACGGGGCATCGCGTCAAGTTGTTGTTTATGCTCGCCAAGACGGCGATAACATTACAATATGGTTACCTTGATATTTTTATCGTCTGGTGATGTAGTTTTCATAGACATAACGTATATTAGGAATAATTTTTATTGTTCTTTTCCGCGGTAATCCTATTAATTCAGACGATTTATTTCGATTTCTTTTACAATTTAACCATTTTCATTGCAATCCCGAAGCAAAATATATTTCAGTCTTCTGTTTTATTTAATGCTATTTTCGAATATGGATATTTCTTATATATTGGTGAAAACTAGGATATTTTTTAAAAAAAAGAATGAGTGTTATATTTTTAATTACTTCTATAATCGTTTATTTTCAATTTATTTACTTTTTAAAAAATGGTTTTTTTTTCCGTTTCTTGTTCGATGAAATTCGTTGAAGAAATTTGCAGTTTTTGAACATAGCAAGCTTTCAATACTTTTAGGTGATATTCATTATCAATTTTAATATACAGTGTTCGTACACTGCAGTTTTTTATAAATTTAATGTTTTCGACTAATAAAAATTAATATACTGTAATTGTAATTTTATGATATCTGCAACTGTTCATATAGAATGACATAATTAATTTTCAAAAAATGATATAATTATTATTTTTAAAAATTATAATCAAAAAGCTATTGAAAAATTACGCCACCAAAGTCTTCGTACACCTAACAAAATCTCAATTTAGCTTTAAATATTGTATTTCTTTCCTACTTTAGAACTGAGTTGGATATCGTTTAATTTCCACAATAACTTTAAATGTTTTGGTGTAGATTTAATCAATTTTTTTTTCATTTCTGCATCGGTTTTCCTCCATGCTCTCTTATTATTGTTTTACATTCCATTATGTGTTTATACGTCACATTTTCTTTTTTAAATCAAATCTAGATCAAATATTTCTATTGGGCTAAATAAACTGATTGAGGATTTTTTTCAGAATTTGACAGTTATAGAGACACCAGCGGCGTACACTGAGAGCAGATGCTTGGCCTCATTATCCTGTAAAAAATGAAGTAGTCTCCAATATCCAAATTTTTACCGGATAATTTAAAATTTAACTTTAAATATTTAAATAAAGCTGATGATTCACAATACCATCAAAAAATACCTAATTACCTAATTTTGAGGCCGATTTACACTTCCACGCAAGAACTTCTCGACCTCCACACTTCAGCATGAGGTGGAGGAGTTATTCTTCCACATAAATTCATGGGATTAATTCGTCATTTTTCATTTACAAACTGTTATATGTCCGTAAGAACCAAAAATGTTTAATTTTCCGTCATGCTAATCAATTTGTTGTCAATTTGAATTTTCTGAAACTTAATCCCAAGAATCAATTTGGATCAATGAACCATGGGGATGAAAGTGTTCTTGCGTGGAGGTGTAAATCGGCTCAAAATTAGGTAATTTGGTATTTTTGATGTATTGTGAATAAACAGCTCTATTTAAATATTTTAAGTAAAATTTTCAATTATCCGACGAAAATTTGGATGTAGGAACAATTTCATTTTTTAACAGGATAATGGCGCCAAACGCTCTGGTCTCAATGTACGCCACTGGTGTCTCTATAACTGTCCAAAATTCTGAAAAACCTCAATCAATTTATTTAGCCCAATAGAACATATTTGGTGAGAATTTGATTTAAAAAAAAAAAGAAAGTATGCATATAAACACTTAATGGAAGTAAAAACAATAATAGAGAAGCATGGAGGAAAACCGATGCAGAAATTACAAAAAAATGATTAAATCATACAAAAGATTAAAAATTATTGTGGACCACTAAAATATATCCCACTATGTACTCAAGTAAGAAAGAAATACAATATTTAAATGTAAATTGAGATTTTTGTTAGGTGTACGAAGACTTTTGTGGTGTAATTTTTCAATAG
>BMAO01016779.1:0-12459 GCA_019973975.1 Trichonephila clavata
CTGCGCCATTAGAAACTCATACCATGACCGAAGTTAATTTTAATAGACATAGAAAATTTAAGTTTTAAAGTACTCGAGGAATGAAAGAATTCGCGTATAAAATTTCGATTGCACTCTTTATTGGCACTTTGTTTTCTCCTTTGTAAATCAGAATTTATCAGAATTTCTATACATTAAAATATTAAAAAACACTTCCTTAGATTCATTAAAAAATTTCACTTACTCCAAGTATAGCTCTAAACTTTGGTATTTTACTCAATTCCGTTAAAACACTATACATACTAGATTTAACATAAAAAAAGAAGCCAGCCTCTCCACCAGGTTTCAACAAACGATAGACGTTTTGAAATGCCGTTTCTTTGACTACGATTTGATGAAAAGTATGCGTCGAAATAACTTTATCCACCTTGCCTTCAAACAATTTAAGAGAATCCCTAAGGAGAAAATAAGAATTATTCACAAATTATATCAAAGTCTAATAACAAGCTAATGAGATTCTATATTAGCCAGGTTTAAATCTTAAAAGCAAATACATGTGTTGAACGACAAAAATACATGACATTTTCCGTATAGTTTTAAATTCTTCCATTTACATGCAATTCCCCCCTCTACACAGAGGATCATCAGGTTCAGTAAAGAGCGGAAGCAACTGTCTAACTTCTTGTATGAGGATTTGGTTTATGGAAGGGAGCGAATATTAACATCGTACTGTTCAGCTACACGAGGGCTTCTGGCGACTGACTGCGTAACTTTGAACCATGGTCAAGTGACGCGGACGACACCCGAGTGACAACCTCCCTCTCATAACTACAACACAAACGGGAGGACGTTTGAGCCCACGACAGATTTAACGTGCATCGCTCCCCTATACGGTGGACCTTCAGTGGTACTGGTACTCATGACATGCTAGCCATGATCCGATACCCTGACTATTGCAGCTACTTAGCTTATGGGAGATACTATATTGGATATGGTTTGGAATGATTGTGAATCAACGAAAATACCCTTGCATCTACCATTGGAAGCAACATATCTTCGCGTAAAAGATACTATCCATCTCATTTAAATTAGAAAATATATTGGTAAAGAAAACAGCAGCCCTTGTTCTACATGCGGTTCACTAAGACTGTTAGAAAACCCACTTTGAACCGTATCGTCCCCTATGCGCGATCAAAGATTACTCTCATTTTTCACCATTGGAAAAGCAATTTTACCAGGCAAACAAAGTGTTTCTACCAGATCATCAATATTCGAGGACGAGTTCAATTCGCAGTTTTCCCACTGCTGGCATTTATTCATACAGCACCAGTGAGCTACATGTGGAACTTATTGGTTTATAATTGGATAACAGTGTGAAGGAAACTTTAATGCTATGACAAACTTTTACAAATATTTGCAACTGAAAAATTTCCACCTATGAAGAAATTTGATGGGGAATTGTTCTTTATACTTTAGTCACCATTTGTGAGCAAAGTTTCTTGAATGTAGTTTAACAAGATTAAGTATACGTGCTAGAACAAAAAGATGAAACTTGAGTTGCGATTTAAACTTGCAATCTCTGCAATTTTCATTTAAATCGGACAACTCGAAATAGAAAATGTTCATCAGTTGAAAAAGGAAATGAATCGAAAGCTTATACCAATGGAAAACTAAACCAAGCGATCGAATTCAATATACAAAGATCAACATTATGCTGACAACGGTAACTTCAGTGGGAGTCCTCACCTAAATCCGAAACTATGGCGTGGCCGTATGCCCAAAAGCTGTCGTGGTAAAGTCTTTAGTCCAAAAAACTTTAAAGTCCTTTGTTTATCAGAAAATTGTGCGTTTTTATTGTGGATAGAAAAGATTAAATCAAAGTAGACAATAAACAAATTTCACTAATCCCAAAGTATCGCTATCAATGGATTGCCAATACTTAAGGATAATCCAGAAAAAACACCAAATTTCGGGTACTTTGTGCCATCAGTCGTGGAAGAAAGTGACTCAAGATCTAGAGCTGTCTAAATGCCGCTTTCGAGATTCACAAATGCAATTTATATACACAAGATGCAATTTTATACATTAATAGAACAATACCTATAATGTCTGGCGAGTGATAGTTTTTTGATTGGAAGAAACAGTGGCGGAATGAGCAAGAGTAATCGACATTTAGGTTATTGGCGAAGGACCTCGTAATTTTAACCTCGATCATGTCACAAAGACGATGATTTAGCGGCACTCCACCAAAATAAAGTATTTCAGCCTAAATAAATTTTAATGTGCATCTGAATTTCTATACGGCGGTCTTAAGTGGCATCAAGACTCGAACTTGCGACTGGACAAGGATCACGAGCTCTGATCCTCACTACTAGAGAAACTTGGTCAAATTAGTAGAAAAACTCTACACATTAGGAATATATTAACCATCGATCTAGTCATCACCACTGAAGAATCGAATGAACAAGCAATAAATCAACAACCTTTCTTGTATGTCGCCGACGCAAAAATGAATTCTTCTGCCCTCGAGGAGTGCTTTTTGGAACACAGTGCTTTCTTTGTCCACCGCAATTAACGCTCTCACACTGGAAACTGCACCAGTATAGCTTTGCAACAATTTAACTCAGCACCGCAACCAATATCCATTACGACTGTTCCGATAAATCTTCCCAGTGGAATACGTCTGCACACCTTTTTACAAATTTCCTACTGTAGTCGTATCGTACCTATGAAAAACATGAACCAAATAAATTGCTACAAGAGCCGAGCAAAGTATCTTATACCGCTTGAAAGTATTTAAATCAAAAATTAATTTTAAAATAAAAATAGTTCTGAATATCAGAAGCTGGTGTAAGCTTAGATATAAACAATGAAGTAACACAAATAGAAAGTTTAAACAAATAAGGTACTCAGTAAATTGTCGAGGGAAAAAATCTGGAACATATCTAGTCATTGATCGACGACAGTTGATCGTTTGCATATTAGCGTAGCACTTGGAAGCTATGCGAGAGAAATTGGTGACAGACCTCGTAATGTTCTCAATTTTTGAGGTCGACAACCGAGCTAGAACGCAATGCTCCAAACTTCCCACCACGAAGATTTGGAACTTAGAATTTACGTGATTTAACCCCTCTACGCAATGACTCTTCAGTAGCATCAGGGTTCGAACCAACGACTCGACACTCCGACCACGAGTTTGCGATCATAACCACTCGACTACTAAACTTTCAGATGAATCCAGAAGTATTGCGACTGTTGTTCGGTGAACGTTTCAATCACTTTTGTTGTTGTCATCGTATCCTTCCCGCAGGTTGAAGGAAGGAAAGTTGCCATTGCCTGTGTCACTTTTGTAATGGTTTGATGTGAACAGTTTATACCTTAATCAAGATGGTCTTCTCCGGCGAGGGAAGGTACCCCTACCACATACCCCGTTTTAGTTTATTTCCTTATCTTGATTTCCGGATTCATCATCAACTATACGCGCCATTTTCAATTGCATGCTCCTCAGAAACTGTACTTTGTATGTAGAATTACCTTTATCGGGCTCTTGCATCAGTCAGTGTCACTTGCGCTTTAGCACCAGATGTTTTCATCAAATTCCATACCTCGTGCATTTATATCCTGAATATCTGCAGTTCCCACCCTTCATTAGAGAAGGATTCCCACTATTACAACGTCAGATCAACTTAAAATTTGCATCTTCCAAAGCAGGGCTTTGACACATACCCGATAGTATGTGCTTCGAAGTCATTTTTCTTATTATATATTTTAAGCTTAACCAATTTTTTTATTAGAAGATAAGGAGTCTTTAAGGTATCCGAACACGTTGAAAATGACCAAATTCCTTCAAGACAGATATTAGTATTTTATTGAATAGAGCCATCTTTCGACTTTACGAAACATACCATGTTTTGTTTCTACACTACCTAGAGGCCAAGTTACAATCTATTTTATAAAGTTAGAAAAACAGGAAGTGGGTTTTTGATCTACCAGAAGGGGTAATTTAAATTGCTCAAAATATATCATGGCGAGTCTGATAACTCAAAATTTCCAAATGTATTTCTATCAAACTTTTTGAACCTAATATTTATGTTTCTAAAGAATGTACTAAAATATTTCTTATTATATGAATACTTTCAGTTATGGCTTGTTATTTAAATAATGGTCTCGTATAGAATATAACATTTTTTATAATGTTTACTCAATCAGCTATAAAATTTTAATAAAACATTAAAATTTTAGTACATATTCTGGATAAATGCATCTAGTTTGTTTTCGCAATACTTATACTAATATATGTTTATTACTTTTTTCTCTAACTGCTTTGAAGTTTTTCAAAAATATTGCTAAAAGTTCTCTTATAATTGTGATTTGAAAAATTCAGGTAGTTTATTTTAAATATTGATAGTTAAATAGTAATATTTGTATAGAGCCCTAAAAAAGCGTTTATAATGTTTTAGTATGCCATTTGTTAAAAAACTCTGAACGTGTTCGCATACCTTCAAGTGATAAAGATTAACATTTTTTAGACACTTAATACATCCATAAAATATATACATCGAACAATTCTCTCTATTAAAGTTTTATGCAACGTTTCATTGATGAAAAATACGAAAATGCGCAATATTAAAACCAGAACGAATCTACTTTCTGTTACCTTGGTAATAAGCATGGTCAAAAGTAGTATTCTAAAAGTGTAGGATTATAATATAAAAGTTATGATTTTAATACATGTATATTTAAATTTTGGACATTGATATCTTCTCCAATTTGGTCATATTCCTCTATGTGCGAGTATATTATACTCTGTTCAATAGGCAAGAATCTGTTGTACGTTTTGTTGAGTATGCCGATTAGTAGTTGACCGATGACACTAATCAGGGTTGTCAATTTAGAGGCATTTTCTTATTTATTTTGGAAAAGGCTTTGGATATTATCACGGCAAATATTCATATAAATGACGCTATTTAATGGCAATTATACAATAATCGAGAGGTTAGACTTACCACAGCGTTCATTAGAAATGTCAATTCTATGCATGTTTGTTCATAATCAATTCAAAGATGAATATTCGCAATTTTTAAATTAGGGTTTTACAACAATCGCCATACAATTAATTTAGGATCATTTTCACAAATACCTTTTTCCTTTCTTAAAATCTATAAAAGCATTTTGCAAGTCATTTTAGCACTGTATTGTGCGTGTTACAGGCAAGTTTTATAAGATGCACAAGATTTGAAGGAATAGTTTAAAAATATCGAAAAAAGGAAAACAGTCGAATTCATAAATTTATTTTTTGTCGAAAATCAGAAGGAAAAAGAAACCAACATCAACTGGAGTTTAGATTGTGCTGACCTTTTTGAAACATTCGACTATAATATGATTTTTCAATTTCAAAGGTGAATTAATGTAGCATAATTTATTGAGGAATAAGACATTTAGAATTAATTGCCCCGCATGCAAAAGGTTCTCTTGAATTTTATGATGCAAGCTTTAAAAAAGCGTTATAATATAAAAAAAATACTTCGATTTTGCTAAGCAAAGATAAAATAAATACGAAGTAGTTGCACCACACAAAGAATGGTAAAACCCTCTTTCTCTGTTTGTACAATAAGATTTTTCGTATTTAAAAATTCAATTCTGCACTCGTATTAAAGCAACTATTAAATTATAAAAAATTAGTTCATACTTACGGCCTCTTCTAAATAAGATCTCTCCGCCATATTCTCAAAACAAGTAACTATATTCTTTCTTGGTGCTTAAAATTAGTACTACAACAGTGTGTGCAGTTTATTAAGACACGTTATCTAATTTATACTCATGACTAAGCATTACGTCTTACAATTTTCTTGTGATTTGATTAGCCTCTATTTGGCAGCCTAGGGGTCAAGGTAACGAGCTCGTGGCTGATGTGTCAGAGCGAAGAACCCCTGAAAACCGCCAAGTTGAGAGGACCGATGCATGTTAAAATGTCGAGGTTGGCTTTGGTGTTGTGTGGAAGTTAGGAGAGGAAGAATGCTAGGTCAGATGTCGTCCTCGTCATTTGACTATAGTTGAAAATGACGAGGCCAATAGCCTTCGTGCAGCTTAATAGTGCAACGTTAATATAACTCTCATCCACTCCAGCCTCTATTTGATTAGGCTGTGCTAAAATCATATTAAAACAGTGCTACTGAAACTTTCAATATTTGCGACCCAGTATTCAATCATAATTTTCATCGCGCCTCCCCCCCCCCCAAACATTTACAATGTATATAAGTTCAGTACAGTGATAACACTGTAAAATTGGAGACTTGGTTATCGCCTTATGCTCCGACAGAATTTGATGAATAATGTATATAATTCAATAATAATATACTTTGACGCTAAAACTACATTACAAATTGAACCTTTTAAGTTCCACTGCAGTATATAAATCGCTTGCTCAGCCAATGCATTAATTGTTCCGAACGTATTTTTACGTCTTTCCGAATTACGATCTTTTCTGAGCACTTCTATCCGTAAAATTATTCTGAAGGTTTTGGAATGCATTGACCTTGATAGTGTGTTTGCGAAGGATTTACTTATTTCGGAAGATTTGGTTGTTTCTTCCTCTTCTCCCCCTCCCCCTTTCCAATACACAACATACGCGCGCCTACGTGGAAAACGGTGGCATTTGAGTGCGAATCGTGTGACTTTTAATCGGCAGTTTTGCGATTTTTCAACCGAACAAACTATCAAACTAAATGACAAATGTTGTATATAATTTAAAATATGACAAGCATATGGGAACATAGGTAATTACTAAACTTGTTCCTAGTTTAATCTTGCAAAATTAGTTATCAAATACATTGCGCAGTACTGAGTGTCTGCGGTAGCCACGTGGTCTAGGTAACGGACTCGTGGCTGTGGGCTGTCATGAGTTCTAGACTAGTACCGCTGAAAACCCGCCATGTAGGGGAGCGATGCACGTTAAATCTGTCGAGAGCTCAAACGTCCTCCCGGTGGTGTGGTGGATAGTTAGGAGAGGTGGTGTCAGCTCAGGTGTCGTCCTCGTCACTTTACCGTGGTTCAAAATTACAAGGTCCGTCGCCAAAAGCCCTCTTGTAGCTGAACTCGCTTGCGCAGTACAGATACATATATTAGTGCATTATATCAGTGTAAATGTGTACTTTACTTTTTTATTGTGTCAGAATGTATTCTGTTTATTTACTTTCAGTAAATTGATAATTTTTTAAAAATAATTTATTATTTTTGACTTTTTAACAAGGTTGCACCCCTCTGGTAGGGTTATCACAACCCCTTGAGGGACGTGCATCACAGTTTGAGAAATGAAGTCAATTCCACTTAAGTAAAAAAAAAATTATTTCAGTTACTTTTTTTTAAATAATTACAATTAATATATATTTATGTATAAACACATATGACAGAATCACAATATTTAAGTGGCCAAATAGAAAGTGATTTTCCTTGCAATTTTCCGTTTCCTTCTTTCTATATATCCATTAAATTTAATTATTCTAATAAAATAGTATAACAAAAAAAAAAAAAGAACGTGGACAGCCACGAGATAGAAGTGAAACTTCTTTGGCGACGCTGGCCGTAAATGCAGAAATAGATCTAATTATATTAAACTGTTGAGATATCTTTAATCAAATAAAATTCGAATTTCATTTATAGTATGAAAATATTTTATTCCATTTTCTGCATCATCATTTTCCAAGTTAGACGCAATATGTGTGATAACTAAAGTAGGATATAAAAATCCTCGATTGTAGTCAATCAAGAAAATGTGAGAAAACTGCATCAATCGTGGTTCCGTATATTGTTTTTCCTTCTCTAGAATCAGTATTCATTGTCAAATGCAGTGTCCGTTCTGAAGCAAAATTAACTTTAAATCTTTAGTTAAGATAATCGGCTTTTAATCATCATCGGATCCAATGATTGCAGCAGCCTCTGAAGTGTACAGCACTAAAACCTTATGGATAAAGATGATAAAAGCAGCGACAAAACAACCTGGTGATATATAGACTTTCGCCAGAAATTGATGCTAGTTTTGAACTTTTCTTTCTTTCATGAAACTCTTTTCCTCTTTTTGCATTTGTTCTAGGCTATCTGACCAGAATTTATTTTGATTCAATGGAAATAAAAAATTAATAACATAAACTTAATGAATCACTCACAGAAGTCACTCTTTTTGCTTACAAGACGCTATCCGAAGCTGTTCTGGTGCGAACGTTAGTGACATATACCCAATGCCCCAGACACTCCCGTAACGGGAAGAGCCATATAATGGTAATATTTTGAGTGCGTTTATTTGTTGAAAACGGCACGTTTATTACATAAAAACTACGAAAATACGCACACGGGTAGCAAGGGTACCGCACTTAATGTCACCAATACCTAAGCCGCCTTTCGTCCATAGCAGCAAGATATACTTTTGATGCACAATTTCCCTTAGCAATCGTCCAATTTTTCACGGATATGACGCCAGTCACGTGTGTATCCAAGATCTCTTATCTTCCCGTCGCTATCTCCTCACCATGACGACGTTTCGGGGGGAGGGGGAATCACTACTTCCATTTCCTTTTTCACTGTTACGCAAAACTGGATAAATTTCTCATTCACTCCCGTCCGCAAAGAAGTTTCAATTCAAAAAATCACATTCTCAGAATTTAGGCCATCCCGGGTGGGATTTGAACCCACGACCTTTGATCAGAAGTCCAACGAGCTATCCATTGCCCTCAGAGACACATCTTACAATTTTCTTTTAAAGATGCTGTTGGACTACAATTTTTGTTTGTTACTCTTTGTTCATTAATTATTCAATTATAATTGAATTAATATTTTTAAAAAACTGTATTAACATCAATTGACATCCACTACAACTTTAAAGAAATATATTTGAACTTGAGTGTGGATGAATTAAAAGTATTTTATTAACGATTGAAAAGAGAAAAAGGGGCTGGGATGAATATTTTTGTTTTTGTTTTACATTGTACTAGAGCTGTGGGTGGACAACTTGTTTTGGCTCACGTGCCGCATTGGGGGAGCAGACGATACCAGAGGGTCGCACCCTATTAAAATGATTGCATTCCTTATAAAAAATATACATTAATTTAAATAAAATAGTGACAGTTTTATTCCCTTTATTCCCCCTAATTTCATAAATTACGCGGACCGTCCCCAAAAGCCTCGTTTAGCTGAACAGTTGGACGTTAATATTCACTCACTCATTCACCCCCTAATTTCATATTTTTACAGCTGTGTGTATGTGTGAACACATTTAATTTCAGTTTAACGAAACAAATGCACCCTACCAAACTTTTCTACATCTTTTTAAAATCTGGAGTGAGTGAGTGAATATTTATATCGCACTATTCAGCTACTCGAGGGCTTTGGGTGACGGAACTTGCAATTTTGAACATTGTCAAGTAACGAAAAGGACACCTGAGCTGGTATTCCCTTTTCTACTTTGGACACCACACCATCGGAGAACGTTTTAAGCCTCAATATATTTAACGTGCACCAGCCCACTCTGCACAGCTTGTCTTCAGCGACACTAGGCTCCAAATCATGACACTCCAGCCTCGGGTTCGTTACCTTGACCACTGGGCTAACGTGGCCATAAATTAGGAGTGAGATTGCTTGTTGAAATTCTCATCACAGCCAGTATGAAAAAATTGTACAAATATATGTTCCTGCAAGAAAAAGTTGCTTACAAATTTTTGTCGACTAAAATATAAAGAACAATTTTTTCCATTCATAGAATTTTTTCTGTTGACAAAAGATTTCTAAAAGTCCATGCCACAGTTAGTCGCGGAATGTGAAGTCAATGTCACAGTTAGTCACGGAATGTGAAGTCAATGTCACAGTTAGTCTCGGAATGTGAAGTCAATGTCACAGATTTTCTTCACACTGTGATCTGACTTCAAGTCTGTGGCCATGGTAGCCTAGTGGACAAGGTAACGGACTTGAAGCTGGCAGGTCTTGAGTTCGAACCTGGTACCGCAGAAGACCCATCGTGCAGAGGCTGCCAATGGATGTTAAATATGTCGAGGCTGAAAAGTGATCTCGTGGTGTGGTGTGAGTTTTACGCCCTGGGTCATGCCGCAGAGTCGTCTCACGATAAGCATGTACTCACGGTGGGGTGATCGGGAAAATCATGGTGTATAAGTTGTATAAATATGGACTTAATACAGAACCTGAGGACGCCTGAAGGCAATTCCCAATGTCTGAAAAGTAGTATTTACACGAACTCTGAAGGTTCTATTGTGTAAATAGTTGGTGTACCATTTTAATTAAAAAGTCAGGGAACTGAAGTTTAATTAATTTGTAAGTGAGGCCATCATGCACATCTTGTCAAATGCTCTTTTAACATCTAAGAAAACACCGACAGTGTAGAACTTATTTAAAAAACCCTCATTTATAATATTAGTTACTCTAATGAGTTGATGTAGAGTGGAGTGGCCCTCCCGGAAACCGGCATTGTTCCGGGGAATGCAATCTATGGCTTTGCAGTGATTTTTTATTCTATTAAGATTACTCTTTCGGAATACCTTAGCAGTGCAATTTAATAAAAAATTGGTTTGAAGCCTTGTGGGAATTTGTGGTTTTGCCCTAATTTAGGCAGCATGACTACATTAGCTATTTTCCACTGCGTAGGAAAGTGATACTTAATGAGGCATTTGTTGTAAATTTTAGTTAATGTGTGATTGCTTTAATAGGAAGGTATTTTAATGCTATATTAG
This sequence comes from Trichonephila clavata, assembly GCA_019973975.1. Lineage (NCBI taxonomy): Eukaryota > Metazoa > Arthropoda > Arachnida > Araneae > Nephilidae > Trichonephila > Trichonephila clavata. The sequence goes on from BMAO01016779.1 coordinate 10,710, forward strand.
GAATTTGATCAGGGCCTGCTGACTTCCTATTAGCAAGTTTTTTAATAATGCCTCGAACTTCGGTGGGGGAAGTGAGGTGTGGTGCTACGTTTGGGAAGTTGTCGAAATAGTGATTCACTAAAAATTTTCGACTTCTTCAATCTTGTCGTCACTGTAGGGTTCAATGTTTCCTGAAAAGTGACTTCCAAGGTGTCTTTAAAAGCCTCCGCTTTTTCGAAATCAGAATAAGCTAACCCACTCGGACCGTGGAGAGGTGGGATGGGGAGTGAATTTTTTTTAGTAATTCGCTTGTGCAATTATAGAGAGAATTGTCTTCTCTGTATTTAACGTTAAGAGAATTTTTCCAGGTCCTGTTTTTGTGTTCATTGATTTCTATCTTTATCTGTCTATTGAGAGCATTGACTCCCTTTTATAGGAGGGTATCTCGTGTTGTTCCAAAGTTTCCTGAATCTATTTTTAGCTTTAATTAGCTCTCGAATGTTAATAGGAAGGCGGAGGTGTGTAGTTTTAATTAATCTAGTGGAAGTGGAAGTATTAATAGCATCTGAGACCATACTGCTGAAATTTTGAACGGCTTGGTCCAAATCATCTATCGCAGGATTACCTGACATGTTATGGTGAAGAATTTCCTGATACTTAATCCAGTAGTAGATTTAAGTGTTTGGAGTTTGGTGGTAAATGACAGTTAGTAACGAAATCGAAAATAACTGGATTGTGGTCACTGCTAAGTTCATTAATAGTAAACACATTAGAGTGTGAGAGATTACTGCAAAGCCTATGTCTAATACAGTGTTTGGAGCATTGTGATGAAATGTGTTGGAGTGTCGGGTGCGATAATATCAATCGACGAGCCAGCGGCCCAAGAGCTAAGAATATTACCATGTGGAATTGCATCTACCAGGGTTCCAACTCGAGTTGTTTAGCGTTAAAATCGCCGAAGAGAAAGGCTTTGTTGTTATGATTGAGGATAGCATTAAGTTCAGTAACATTAATGGAGCCGTGTGGAGGTTTGTAAATACACGCCATAGTAATAGTCGTGTTGTTTCCTAATTGGATGAAAACCGTTGTATTTTCGAAAGTTTGAGTGGATTCTAAAATGGCGTGTGCTTGATAGAATTTTAACTAAGATGGCGGTCCCCCCCCCTCTGTGTGTTGTGCGGTCACTTCTATGACAAGTGTAATTTGGAATGCGGAACCGTCCGGAGGACGAAGGTGGGTTTTTTGGATCCCGATTACGTCGGGTTATGGAAAATTATGCTTTCCTTTAGTTCATCAATATGTTTATTTATTCCATTTGCATTCCAACTAAAAACCCTGAGAGTACTAAAATTTAACGCGCTGAATGTTAATTATTATTAGTGTTGTTTTGTAGGCTGCTAGAATCTGTCCCCACTGTGTCATCATGAGTGCCATTTGTTGCAGGACAGTATTGGCATCTAATGTGTTGGTTTTAACTGAGGGACAACAGTCGAAGCATAAGTCTTCTGTTGTGTCTGAACTTTTTCTGCTGCTGCGGTGTGGCTTTTTGCGAGCGCGCCTTGCTTTCTCCGCCCAGATGTTTTGTGGGTTGAGTGTTGGTAGTTGATTGGGTTTTGGGGGCATCCTGAATAATTAGCTGGATGCGGTCCCCCGCAGTTTGCTGGGATTTGTTTGTTTTCTTGCAATCTGCGGTGAGATGGCTACCGCTGCATTTCAGACATTTGGGTGCTCTATTACAGAGACGGGAGTGTGGTAGAACTCCTGGCAGCGA
>BMAO01016780.1:0-105803 GCA_019973975.1 Trichonephila clavata
CAAGAAGTGAAGAAAAAAATGCTCGAAATGTCACGTCAAGGAGCTAGAGAAGCTCACATAAAAGTTGATTCTTCTCTAAAATATCAGGAAATCATTGACGTGAGTGTGTCATATGACGGTACATGGCAAAAGCGAGGACATACATCTAACCTAGGATTAGGAATAATCATCGATGTCCTTAGTGGACTTGTTCTTGACTTTGAAGTATTGTCGAAATACTGTCATAATTGCATAATTACTGGTCGAGATATGGGAGTCGATAGTGCGGAATTTCACATTTGGCAAAAAGGACATATGGATGAGTGTGACAAAAATTTCGATGGAACGTCTGGAGCATGGAGATGCATGCTGCACTAATTATGTGGAGACGGTCAATAAGTGATTGCCAAATGAGATTCGTTTCCATGCTGAGTGATGGTGACTCGAAAACTTTTCAATTTTTGTCAGAAAATGAAGTATATGGTTCTGAGGTAAAAATCGAAAAGGAAGAGTGCTTGAATCATGTTGCGAAGAGGCTAGGTACATCGTTACGCAACAAAGTAAAAGAGTGGAAGGTGAAGAAGGTGACTCTTGGTGGGCGTAAGCAGGGAAGCCTTACGGATAAAATATAACAAAGTTGCAAAATTACTACAGAAAAGCTATAAAAGATAATGTTCCTAATACCCAAAAATGAAAACTGCTATATATGCCAGCCTGATGCATGCTCGTCAACTGACGAAAAGCCTACGCATGGTAAGTGTCCTGAAGGGGAATCATCATGGTGTTTTTATAAAAGAGCAATAGCCAAAGGTGAAACCCAGGGTCACATAGTTCAATGAGAACTTGCTTGTCACAACAAGTAGTTGAAAAAATTATGCTGTTTACCAACGTTTAGCTTCAGACACCATTCTTGAAAGATGCGTAGGAGGCAAGACGCAGAATTGTAATGAAAGTCTGCATAGCTGCATTTGGCGAAAATGCCAAAAGAGGTATTCGTATCCAAAAGGAGCTAGAAATAGCAGTTACGGATGCCGTCGAAAGCACAATTTGGGCTACGTAAAATCACTTGAATCAAAAGAGGACTCAAACCTTAATGATAGTTTTTCTTTGACTATTGCTGAAAGACAGGATAAACGACGCATTCTCAAAACATTTCTGTGAAAAGAGAGAAAAGGAAAAGAAATACTACTAATAAAGATGTAGCCTATAATGCCGGTGCTTTTTAATTTTTTTCAGATTTAGCGACAGTTTTCTTTTTATGTGTAATTGAATTTATTACTGTTTTGCATTTTTATAATTTATTGTATTGAAATACTTTATTTTTACTCATTGTGATTAACGAAATATATAATTTATTATCTGGTTGATGAAATACATTCTACTAATTTACTTTATAGATATTATTAGAAAGTTCTAGCTTATTTTTCAATTTTATCACTATATATACCACGCATGCTAATGTGACTGTTTCAATAAATATTGCAGAATCTTTTATTTATATATTCTGCACCTATCTTATGTTTATATGATATTAGTGTTTTTCAAATTTATACTTATATATCTTTAATTTTTTTTAAAAAATCAGTTATTTTCTTATAAAATCAAAATAGTTGTTTCTCACAAAACAAAAATTTGCCTCGAAACTGTTTTGAATTTTTGTAATTTAATCCTATTGAAATACTTTATTTTTACTTATTGTGATTTATGAAATACATAATATATTATCCGTTGAGATAAAATAATAATGGAATACATTCTGCTAATTTACTTCTGATATTATTAGAAAGTTCTAGCTTACTTTTCAATTTTTATCACTATCTGTACCACATGTCGATGTGACTGTTACAATAAATATTGCACTTATATATATATATTCTGCACTTATATTACATTTGTTATGATATTAGTGTTTTTATATTTCAAATTTATATTTATATCTTCATTTTTTTATAAAAAGCTAAGTTATTTTCCTTTAAAATAAAAAAAGCTGTTTTTCTCAAAATCAAAAATTTGCCTCGGAACCAAAATTCAAAATGTTCCATGCGTTGCAATTTTTGTCCAATTATAACAAAACTTTCCAAAAGTATTCTTCTAATATGTAATTATAACTTCTTGGATGCATTGTAGCAATAGTGATAGGGTGAAAGAAGAAATTAAAGTTTTTTATGTATAAAGTCATTAAAATTTTTGAAAATTTCATATAAAAATTTGCGTTTACCCATACTTTGTAAATTATCATATAAACATTACTTTACATGCATAAATTTCTAAAGAATTGCTTAAAGAAGTTAAATCAGTTAAAAATATGAAATTTTTTAAAAATCAAAACGCATGGAACGTTTTGAAATTTTTAAATTATTGTTAAAATTTTTTTAAAAAATTTTAAATTTCTTAAAAACTACTCATTTTTTTTCTCACCAAATTTTTTATATGGTTTTAGTTATAATTTAAATACTGGCAGTCAAAATTTGGAGCATGTGTGTAACAAATTTTAAAAAAAATTTTTACTGTCCACTGTAGCCTTAAATGAAAATATATTTTAAAAGGTGTATCCTCGATTAAACAACACGAATAATTTGTATTGAAAACATGTCAAAACATTTTTAACGTAGGAAGTATACGCCTGTTTCAAAATTAAGAATTTATATTGAATATCCATCTTAATGGAAGCAAATTGTCAAAAAAACTATTCCAACTTCCGAATTAGCAAAAATCCCAAGAAGAACTAAGACGCGTGAAACCGCGCTCCATTTTATAATTTCCTACACTTCCCAAACTAAACACTTCTACCTATCTGCATATCCAATAATTGGCATTATAATAATTAGCAATCGCGAGCCCTTAAACGACCCCCTTTCTAAAATGCGCCATTGTGAAGTTAAAATCTAATCAAGAAACAACGCTCCACCATGAAATTAAATTTCCACAGAACGCCGCCTCTTGGAATGCTTGAAACCGTTGCCATTCAATCAAGTGAAAAGATGTATCGAATTTCACACGTGCTTTCCACAGCACTTGTTCCGAATTCTGAAATCATGCGGAAATGCTTCATTAAATTGGTTGGGAATTCTATGGACTCTCATGAAGTAAATTTCGTTCTGTTTATTAAAATACGATCGATAATTTGGAGAAAAGACTATTTTCAAAATGGCGCTTCAGATTACAAAATCGAATCTTCTGGACTTGATGGGCGGCAAGGGAATGTGGACAACACGGATTCTTCTATAAGTTTCCCAAATTCTGTGCGTTTCTCTCTCTCCTTCCTTATTAAAATCAATAACACTACGCTAATGAATTTAAAAGAACTAATTTACATGATAGAATAGAAGGACATTAGATGTTATAAATTGGTCATTCGTTATCTAATTAAAGTAGCAGTGGCAAAGTCTTTGAAGATGAACCTACGCGGAATATACTATGTAAATATTAAAGATTCGTTGGCATACAAATTTATTAAGTGGAACATTTTCATTGATTGATAAATAATAATTGTCATTTAGATGAATAAATGTTACTTTAACAAGTGCAATGATTTATACTAATAAATGCTTCTCGTAAAATATCTTACTAGAATACGTAAAGTTATTTTATACAACTCTAGCCGTTACCCAACAGTTGAAGCTTCATGGAGTTTTACGAATATATATACTGTTTTGAGCTATTAATATGTAAGCACTTTTCTGTTAAGTTTTCATATGTGTTAAAAACCATCCTTATAGCCTTCACCTCTCTTAATTTTAAAAACTACTTGAAATTCTAAAACTAAAATCCATTTTTATGCCCCCCCCCCTGTAATTCCTTTTGGGAGTCGAATTCTTCTAAGACCTGTTATAAGCGACTATCCCTATTCAACCTAAGAAACATGCTAGCCAAATTTAAAGTACGTAGGTCTTTCAGTTCAAAAACGTGAATGGTTGTTATAACGCTTCTTAACCCTTCGCAACCCCTCTTGGGAGCCGATGTCCCCCCCCCAACCCATTCTTAGCTTATCTATACTCAAAAAAGGAATCATGCTTACAAATTTCATTTAAGTAGGTCTAATATTTTGGGAGGTCTCGTGAAAAGTGAGTGAAGGGGCAGCTTTCCTCCTTTATATAGAGAGATAGATCGAACAATTAGAAATGTTCAATGCCAATATTAGTCAATTGTGTAACTCTGGGTATTTTGAAGAAAAGATAGACATTATGTTTGAAATAATGTGGTCATCCATTATAAGCTAAACAACATCAATATCTCAAAAATTGACAAAATTGTCGAGTAGTGCATAGAGTGCAACTGAGAATTGCACCACGTACCACATGTGGCACGCGTGCCATAGATTGCCGACCCCAGCTCTAAACAAAGATACCATTATTTTCTCCGTTATCAATCAGCAAAATTTTTTCAAATCATTTAAAGCCTCCAGCTGAGTTGAAAAGATTGTTTTGATTATACACAAGACAATGTTTGTGTTTTAGTCGCAATGAATCAGCATTTTTCTTCAACTTTATGCTAAAATCTGATTATATGAATATTTTATCTCTTGATGCTATTTTAGTACCACGTTCACCTTGAACATTGAAATGCATCAGATATAAATTATGTGACGGTTGTATTTCAAAAAGGGCTACAACTCATTCAAATTATTTTATCACATTTTCCTGATAAGAAGCAAGCATTTGAGAAATTGATAGGAATTTCATTAAAAAAACTATGTTTACACAATGCATCAATAGTGGCTCCTCTGTTTTCAAACAACGATATAATATTAATCATTTTCATTGACAGAATTTCGTTTCTTAAAATCGGGAACTTTTGGATTAGATCGAATTGATTCACTCAACACAAGTCAGTTTCTTGTACTCGATCATAATACAGAATCGTTTTACAAGAAATTCCAAAAGGGATTGAAGCAAAGCTAAAATTTTACATGAACACTTTTCAAGAAGAGCTCTTTAACACGTTCAAATACAAAGATAAATCTCTAGACGATAGAAAATGGTTTCAAAAGTCTGCTACTATAATCCTTCCTTCCTTCTTCAGTGGCTCGAAAGCCCAGGATGGGCCTTGGCCTTCTCAAGAAGCCTTTTCCATGCCAATCTTCTTTTTGCTAGTGTTCTCCAATTCTTAGTTTCTCGAAACTAGATCTTTTTCTAGGACATCAATCCATCTAAGATTTGGCCTGCCCTTTCTTCGTGTGCCAATTGGTTGGGCATTGAAGGCTTTTTAGTGATGCGGTCTTCATTCATTCTGACAACGTGACCTGCCCATTTAATTCGTTGCATTTTTAGGAAGTTAATCTCAGATTCTTTATATGGTTGATAGAGCTCAAAATTTGATCTTTTTCGCCACATTCCATTTTCCTGAATTCCTCCAAAAATAAATCTTAAAATCTTTCTTTCATAGATACTTATGTTCTCATCTGCTCGAGACATGGACCAAGTTTCACATGCATAAGTTAATACTAATCTTAAAAGACTTTTATACAATAGAACTTTTGTTTTTCTTTTTGATTAAATTTGATTTCATATAAGTTCGTATTCCATTAACACATTTATTAGACATAGTAATTCTCTTTTGGATTTCAGTAGTGTACAATCGTTTTTATTGTTAAATTCCGAACCAAATAAGTGAAACAGTCAACAATTTCAAAATTATACTTTTCTCAATTTAAAGTGGGATGTAAAAACATGATTCAGTGCAAGGCATGTATTTGTTCTGTGCTATAATATGTAAATAATAATTCTGGTAATAATTTCTAGGTAACTAGTACCTTCACAGAATTTTATCATGATTACTAATAAATAACATAGACAATAGCAAATGATTTCATAGGTTTACTTTTGTAATAACGATAAAGATTATTTTTCGAATGCAACTATTATCTTTACGATCTTATTACTAATTGAATTAAACGAGATAGGCAATAGCAAATGATTTCAGAAATTTATATCGATATTACACTCAAGTTATGATTGTGATAATCTTGTTAAAAAGCTAGTTGCATCGCAAAACTTTCTTTAAGTATCGCCTACATATCTGAAAAGACTTATGAAATCATTTGTTATAGTTTGTTTTCAGCTATAAATATATAGTAGAATAATTTTCGCGCAACTAGTATTTTTCGTGATCATTATGATTACTAATGGAATGAAATAGGACAGACAATAGGAAATTATCTGTTCCTGTAACAATTATTTATCAATTTTAACAATTCTAACAATAATCTTTTTGTAAAAATAGAATAACAATTCTAACAATAGTCTATTTCTGTAATAATTAAAATATTAATTCTAATAATCTACTTCTGTAATAATAGTTAGAATAACAATTCTAACAGTGGTTCCTTTCTGTAGTAATTACAATGACAGTTCTAACAATATATAATCTATTTCTGTAATAATAACAATAAAAATTCCAATAGTCTATTTCTATAGTAATTAGGATAATAATTCTAATAGCCTATCCAGAAATAATTAGTCTATTTCTACAATATAGTCTAATTCTGTAATAATCGGAGTTAAAGTGTTGCTGTTCTACTTCTGTAATAATAATAACAATTCCAACAATAATTAGAACACATGTAACAATTCTAAAAATAGTCTGTTTCCGTAATAATTAGAATAATAATTTTAATACATTAGTCTCTTGTAATAATAAAATAATAAGAAAGAATAAAAATTCTAATAGTAGTTATTTTTTGTAGTAATAAGAGAATATCATTCATAACAAGTCTATTTTGCAGCAATTACACAATTCTTACAATAATCTATTTCTGTAATAATTAAAAAAATAGCAAAATTCTAACAATTGTCTATTTCTGTAATAATAACAATATGACGATTCTAAGAATTGTATATTTCTGTAATAATTACAACAATTCCAATATCAATCTATTTCCATAACATCCATCTTTACGAGATTATCATGAGCACTAAATGGCAGCGTTGTGTAAATTATTTCAGATTTAAAGAGAATTTCATTTTCCCAGTCAATGTTATTACACCATTTTTGAGTAATAAATAATGTCCAAAACACAGTCTTGGCTTACAGGGACAATTAATTCAAAAATCTGGAAGAGCATGTATCAAATCATAAGATGTTTCTTAGTATCCACGTTCAGAACTGATGCTTTTTGCCTTGACTTCATCAAAGCGTAATCGAGTGCCGGACTAATCGGACAAGGTATTGTGGAGATGCTCCAGAGAAAATAAAAGATCATATAATAAGATTAGTAGTTGTAGCTTTATCTCACAGATAATAAATCGGAATGCAGTAAATAAATATTTCGCGGCGCTACAGCCTTAATTCGGGGTGTTGATTTTCGGGATATTCATTCTATCCGAAATAGTTATTTTGACCTAAGTGGCACTTTGATTGACAGTCTTGAATGTGTCGGTAGTTTTTCTTTGGCATTGGTTACCAATTTATCATTTCATGTTAGATGGGTAAAAAATTTAGAGAGTTCGGTTCGAAAACTAATAGTGGTTTTGTTAAATTTACCTATTTCGTGTATCTTTTCTCATAAATTACGATCTCATAAATATGTTTTTCTACATATATAATTAACCTTTTCGATTAATCTGAAGTTCAGATTTAAACGCTGAATAGTTTTAGAAAACTTACAACTCTACAGTGCGTTTTTGGGAACCCAATGTTGTCAAATATATAAAAATCCAATGAATTAAACGGTTGGCCACATTTTTAGAAAGAACAAAGTACGTTCAATACCAGTGCCGTTTATCCATTGGGCCCAGGGGCCTGAATAAGCTGCTCTTAAACAGATTTTTTGTTATAAATTTCAATCCGCCAATGCTAAGAGAGCCTGTAGATCTCTCTAAGCGCCCAAGGCCCGAAATGAGCTTAAACGCACTGTTCAACACAAAGTCTTTTTGGCCAAACCACTGGAACAAGGGTCGACCCAGCCTCAGGTTGGTTGACTGCCTTGGAAAGGATTTCGTTACCCCCTAAAAGTAACTAATTGGAAGACCATGTCAAAAAACGAAAAGGCATAGTGGAAAATTTCTGAGAAGGTCAAGGCCCACCCAGGGCTGTCGCTCCATTGAAGTAGTTCGTAGAAAATAAACACACAAAAAAAAATTTCTACTTTTTACCAGTGATTTTTAAGTTAATACAAATGCTGCTCAGAAAATGGAAATAGAGTTAACTTCATACTCTCTGCAAGTATTTACTACTTAAACTAGAATATATATTACCATCAAGCATTAATAAAGGCTATTTGCGATGGAACTTGCAATTTTGAACCTCAGTCACAGGTGACGAGGATGACACCTGGGCTGTGTGCAGCCCCCCTCCCGTCTCCTAAATGTTACACTACCTGGAGACATTGAGCGATGACAGATTAAACAAGTTCGTGACTACTAGGCCACAAAGTTATGTATGCAGTTGTTCTTTAAATATTTCGATTCGTATTTTCTATACTCCCTTTTATTTTTAATAATCCAAGAAATATCACTTGAAAGAACTAAAATTGAGTAGTGTATAAAAACTTTTAAAAGACTTTACAAATTTAAATCTTTTTAAAGTTTAAAATATTAGGCCCCACCAAACTTAACGTTTTTCCAGAGTGAGAGTTACATTAACGTCGCAATATACAGCAATAAGAGGCTATGGTCTCATCACCCTCGGTTGAAGTGGATGATACTGAGCTGTGCAGCTCTCTCCAAACTACCACACCACATTAAAGGGAGTGCATTGAGCCTCCATACATTTAACACACATCGGCCCTTCTCTGTATGGCAAGTCTAAAATGGTGCCAGGACTCGAACCCGCGGGTTCGTGACCATAATCAATGAGCTACACTAACTTTTTACCAGAGTCAGTTTAAGTATTTTCTCAGTTGGGGGATTTTAAAAAAAGTAGGAGGTATTATCAAAGGAAATTTAAAGTGGTGTTCAAGATTAAAAAAGTAGGTTCGGTCATGTGATTACTCTAAGAAAAACACACACACATCTCAAGAAAAGTTCATTACATATTGAACTTTCAACCCGGATGCACTGTTTATTTTAAAATTAGATCTGTGATGAATCTTTATCGCATTTTATTTACTTATCATATTACATTTAAGCAAACGTGTGACATGAATTCTCAGAAGAGAGAATCTGTTATTTTTTTAACTCTCAAGATTCTTGATAAAAAGTGCTCGTTCAATAGGGTGTGACAACATCACGTAATTTAAAGCTCATGTTCATGATAGTAGAAATCACGCAATTTCGAAGTTGTAAAAACAATGCGAAACAGATTATGTCACTTATGATTGACATGTAAGGTGTCATGGGCGTTTGGTAACAGATCAGATAGTGAGAAATTAATGTTATGTGGATTTATCTTAAAATTTGACAATAACATGAGTTTGATAATATCCAACTTTATTTTTCTCAAGGGAAAAAAAGGGATTTCTACTATTAAACATATTGAGACTTTTCTTTGACTTAAATTTATTTTTAAAAAAACATGATAATGTTAATTTATAAATTATGAGAATTTACAATATTTAATATTGATGCTAATTTTAGAACACTTTGTCCAGATGTTAAAAAAAAAAAATTTTTTTTTAATTATGTAAATCAAATTATTTAAATTATAACATGTTCAAAGCATTATGAAACGTTCTTAAATTTTTTTTTAAAAAAAAAATATTTTTACTAAGGGGCAGGGAGGACTGCTTCAAACTGTCCATCATACACGATAAATCACTTAAAATGTTTTGATTAAAAAACACAATAAGATATCAAGTGTTTCTAGAAAGAATTATCATTTAGAAAGACAATATCATGTTTTCATTTGTTACTTTTTAAGACTTGTTTTATCATTTTTAAATAATTTTAAATATATTATTATGAAATTATAAAAACCTTTTCAACAGTGGATGCATGCACATTTTGTTCCTCTTTCATTCTTTGCAAACTTAATTGCTTTCATTTATAATAAAATTTTTGAATGTACATGTTTAAAATTTTAAGTAAATTTTATGTGGTATTTAGTTTACATAAATTCATTATAAAACTTTCCTAAGGATTCCGACCAACTGTATATTTTAATCCATATTTTATACAATAAAACTGATTTGAAAGATAATTTAATATTTATTTATTGACTTAAAATGTTTTAAAGAAATATTAGAGAGGGCTTGAAAAATTCTAATAATTCGATATCTCAATTTTAAATCCAAGTCCATGGGCAACTATTTCTTTTCAAAGTAAATCGGTTTTTGATCGTATTACTTAATGTGAAATGAATTGTTGGGAACATTTTTTTTTTCTTTTGGAATAAAATATTGTAATACCGTGATAACTTTTTAAAATAATCTGACAATAAAATACTCTTGCACATAGCATTCAACTAGAAGTATCAGGTCCATTAAATTTTATAGTGCTGCCATCTATCGTTGTTTCTAATAACTTTAAGTATTAGTCATTATACTTACCGCTAGATGGCGACCTGTGAACTGTCGAACTGCTCACTTCGTCATGCTTATCTTTCATGTCGTTCTCACTTTCTTCATAGTTCGCAATCCTTAGTTTTCTCACGTCCAACTCATGCTCATTGTCTCTAATCGAGTGTTTGGAGTTACGAGTATCATCTCTCGAGTTACCAATAACTTCGGGTGCTAAATCTAACATTTTTTCAGATTTCGTGCAATCTCTCTGTTCAATATCACTATCACTTGAATCGTCTTTCACAGATTTTGGTTCGCAAATTTCTTTGAGTAAATTTTTAGGTTTCAGTTCGATTTCGTCCAGTTGTTGTGCGTCTTTATCGACGATTCTACAGGTGACTTTTAGCTCTACTTCCTTGTTGACGTCTTTCGTAACTGTACACAAGATGTCTGCTCCTGATAATTAGAAAAAAAAAGTTTTGTAAGAAAAATAATCAAATAATGTATAAAAATGTTTTATATAATATTTCTCATCACATCAAAGTTTAAAAAATTAAACTTAAAAACAGTAAAAAATGGCATTATAGACAAAGTATATTTTAATAGGAGAAAAAAAAATTTTATAAAATTACATTTAATGTAATGCGACCTTAGAATTAAAAGTTTCTCCAAGTTTCTTTTTTTAATTATGTTCTATAACTTTTTTCTAAATTTTAATCTTATTCCTTATAAATTTAAAAAAGAAAATATTTCAATTTATTAAAATATTCTATGTATTATATTTATTTATTATAATAAAACTAAAAATAATGTTATAATTTTTTTTAAAAAATAATTTTCTTGCAATCATGAAACTAAAATACAAAAAAAAAACTCGTAAAGAACAAAGAAAATTTAAAAAGTATTAAAATACATTTTTTCTTTCATTTGACAGCGTAATTTGTATATTTATTTTACTTACGCTTTTAATTCATACTTTCTGCAGTTATGCATTTATAGGCGTTCCCCAGAAAAATATCCTACAGCCCTTTTGAAGGTACAGTAGGAAAAAAACCAAGTCGCATAAGAATTTCTTTCAAAAATTATTCTCGCTTTATTTTATTCCTAGTTCTATTTACCAAGATCGTACATAGAATAATATTTTTTACCGACTGTGTTCAAGTTCGTCCTTATTTCAATAGATGGCGCTACTGCACGTATCCTATTTTACTATAACACAAGTTAGTAGTAAGTAAACAGAAATTCTCTAAACAAAAAGCTGCGTGTGCCATTCGCTTAAACCAGAGATGCTTATATGTTTGTTACGTACCAAACCAATAAAATAACACCAATAAATGGATTTCGAGTTTTGGGTATGTTTTTATGTGGAATGATGGAAACTTTTGTACATCACTTTAAAATCAAAATCTAAATTTAGTATTTTTTACAAGAAATGTACAAATTAAAATTATATGAGATGTAGCATTCAGTAATAAATCAGATGAATGAATTAACTTATTTTATAGCGATGAATGAAATCATCTGTGCTGCAATCAATGGCCAAATAAGCCACTCTACTGTGGACAAAATATAATCTTTTGTTATTACGTCCAGATAACCATTATAAAAAAACCATGTTCAATTTTAAAAATGCAGGTATAATAATTACAAATTATAATTTGAACGTGAAATAACGAAAATTCTATGTATATATATATATATATAGTGTGTGTGTGTGTGGTGTGCCTTATCAAGCATTAAGTTGTCTTAAAAGGCCGCTAGATAATACTGGTGCTGATTGACAATAGAACTGTTTTGGAGTGACATGGAAATTGTTATTCTTAATAGGAAGATATACCTTTACCTCAGATAATGGCACTGATATATTGCAAGCAGTTGTGATTGCTAGTCATAAAAAATTACTATCTATTGATACAGATAGTGATTATCTATTTAATAAGATTCGAATCAATTCTTTTAACTATTAAAAGGTGAAAATTGGATTCTAATACGATATTTTTTAATGCCAGATATAATGGTGTATTTTGATAGCCTACAGAGTTGGTATTCTATGACAATTATTATCTATAATGAAGATAGAAATTCGGATTCTCAAAATCTCCATGATTTATTAAATTTTTAAAAAATAAAGAGCCAGCTTTAAACTACCCAAAAATAACCAGAAAAAATAACCCCCCCCCAAAAAAACTAAAATACCAAAAATTGAAAGAAAAGTAATTATTAAGTACTAATCATTATTATAACGAAAAGAGTTTACTAAACAAAAATACCATATAAATAAAAAGTCCATACTAAGTCGCCGATCGATAGCGAAAAATTAAAACATGTGATTTAATCGAATAAGACATTAAACTGTAATTATTCTAATTAACTTCAAGAAACCCCCAAATTATGAAATAGAATTAAAATTAGCTATTTTTTTAAATGTAGCATATATATGTATTTCGCAATCTGATTTCGAGAACAATGGACGATTAAATTTTGTGTATATTGATGACGTGCATTGGAGACAAATTCTTAACTAAATCATTCCATAAATATAATTTTAATCGAATAATCGATTTAGTAGATTAAACACGTTGCAAGTTTTTCTGTACAGGCTCTCAGCCTATTGATTCAAATAGTCTTTTTCTTAATTTATTATTGGAATAAATTTTTGAAATTTATTTCAATAACAATTACAATTTTAAGAAGGAATTCTATTTTTTTTAAATAATATTATATAAAGATAGTGAACATGAATCCCAGTCCTCTCTTTACTAGTCCTGAAGAAAACAAAATATTGTGACGATTATTAGGTAAACAGTCTAACTTAGACAAAAGTTTCATTATTTAGTATCGTTTAAAATAATTATTTCTAGAGTAGATGATAACCATTTTAAGTTCCACAAACTCAAAATTTAAAGTAATAATAGTAAAGCATATTAATTTTCATGAGAACGAATATTAAGTCTATTTTTCCTTTTTGCCATTAAAACACAAACTTTAAATGCCTCGTTTTATTTAAAAAATGCCTTAGCTTTGCGATTAGTTCCAGCAGATATAATAATATATATGTAACGTATTTAAAACTTAAAAGCATCTAATTATTACATATTTTTTAAAACTTTAAGGTACCGATTGAAGTATCCATTTGCATTAATATATAAAAGAGGAATATCAGTAATATATTTTAAAAGCAGAAAGAAATTCATACAAACAAATGAATAGTTTATCAAAGTACGTTCATTCTACACGAAACTGAAGTCAGGACGACATACAATCAATTTTTTAGTATTGAAAAAAGTTATTCAAATTTGGTTTTTGTATAAATGATCTATTGTAAATCAATATTTTTAAAATTAGCACTTTATAACGCATCATAATTCGCCTCCAAGGTATCAAGTTCTTAACCTTTGTATTTTTAAGTTTACAAGAGTACATACGTTACATCCGATTTAATATTAAAATAATATTAACTCCTCCTACCTTTTCTATACGTATACAGTGTTTTTGCGAAAATATCCGTAACTTATTCCTTATAATTCTAGTGTTTCTTGAGGAAAAGTAATCCATTTTTTCCCCGTTTTGGACGTTGATGTGGATACTGGCGTCACAAACAAGCGAAGAACTAAATATAATACTGTTACGTGTTATCTTCAGTAACAATACATCAAAAAGGATTCTTATCTTATCTTGCTAAAAGACACTCTAAAAAATTGTTATCAGTGGCGCGTTTCCCTTTTTTTCGATAACTGTATTCCATTTTCTAAGAATGATTATCACGTGAAAAGTAAAGGGACTCTTGAAGAAATTATTGAAAACAAAAAATAATACTGTTTATCGAAACATTAACACTATTCTGTATGTAAAATCTTGGCGGGTAACTATTGTAATAATTATTTTAGATTGCTTTGTAAACGATATTTACCATCATTAAACACCATTTTATATCACCTGATTCATTCATATAATCTGTGTTAAATATTACATTGTTTTTATGTAAAAAGTTATTTTAGTCTTGCTTATTTCGCAAGTTGCGTCGATAGATAGAAACCTTGTTTATTTTACACATCAATTTTATAAGAAAGATAACTTCTTTCTAAAGTTATTACCAATGTTTCCTTTAAATTAATATTATCTAAAAGCTAGCCTATACGCCATTAATACGATATACGTAACAAAATTCATTGTCTGAGCATGAACGTTCCCTTGAAGGTCTGAGATCTCTCGTTTTTCATTTCTAAAATTTCAGTACGCAATGGATATGTCCCCACTCCTCTAAGAACGGCGCAACAGAATATGAGTTGGTTGATTACAGCTGAAATAGAGATTAACTACAATAATAAGTCTTTGAACGCCCTGGTTGGAAACGGAAATAACACCTGTAGCCATAAAATACATGGTGTGGACTTGTTTGAAGTCTCTGGAATTCTGACTTCCGTAAGGTCAAGAGAAAGGTTTGACCTTACCCTGACACAATATTCTTCGATGACTGGTTAAAGTTGAAATGGAGAATAGTTTCGATAATAGGTCTTTGAACACCCAGGTTGGAAACGGAAATAACACCTGTAGCTATGAAAGATATGGTGCAGATTTGTTTGGAATTCCGACTTCCGTAAGATCAAATCTTGACCTTACCCTCAAAATGTATGGGAGGAAGACGTTATCTAGTTTTCCATTTACAGACCACCTGCCTGTTAGATGACTTCTTTGTTGGAATGTGATAAGCACTAAGCGCGGGAAATACGTTGTCTACATCAGGTTCACCTTAATCTTACTGTATGGGTAATCAGACTCAAACTATATCAAGATCTGTTTCTTATCAGATTATAGATTGTTCTATCTAGAATGTAAAATCTGGATCCATCTAGAACGTTTCAAATGAGAAGCTGTAACATAATATATTAGGTATTGCAAAGTTTTTGTCCGATTTCAAAATTAATAAACACAAGCAAGTTTATTTTTAGAAACAAATATTTTAAAATTTATCTTTATGATCATCACTTTTCATATCCTCCTAATCCATGTTCATAATATGCAATTAAATATTGCCCTGTGTTTTCCTATTAAATATAATTTAACTTTCGGAATTACTGTCATATTTAGAAATATGTCGAAATCGATGTACAATGTGATTGGACTATAGATCCATTATTCAATTTAGAATGAGATCTAAAAAGATTTATTTTTAAAGAATAATGAGCATGGTAAAACCCACAGGATTTTTTGGAGTTAAAAGAATTTTATTCGAAATGCATTTAAATGAGAGCAAAGTAGGTAAAAAAATATATCGTGAATAGGCTACTGAGTTAATCTGTAACAATGTCCGAAAACGCTCACCCTAGTCTTTTGTTTGGGTGCAAATAATTTATTTTATCTTGAAAACTCATTTTTAAATAATTTCTCGTTCCTAAACGGCAATATTTGAAAAATAGTTTACCTGACTTCCAAATCTTATTTTAGTATATGATTTTTATTACGGTAGATGGCAGCACGGAATAAAATTTATTCAGAAAACAAGGAAATGAGGAAACAGCTTTTTAGAGAGAATTCGGAATATATTCTCATAACTTACGGCAACTATCGTAATTATTTTACCGATTCCAAACATAAAACAGCTAGCTGCTTTTGATTTTTTTTTCAAAGTTGAATATTGTCTAACAAATCTATCACATTTTTCAAAAAGTACTCGAAACAAGTTTTTTTAAAGCTATTCACATCAAAAGAATTGTGATGTTGATATTATGCAACTCATAACATGAAAATATTCTGAATGCTCTAATCTATTACTTTAATCTTGAATATACGTTTTAATGATTTCTGTTAGACAAAAAAAAAATGTATTTGTTATTCGTTAAATTTTCAAATCATTTTGATGAAACGATAGTTGTTTTTTCAGTCAATTAATCACTTCAGTAAAAAAAAATAATGTACTTTAATATTTTAAGAGATTTGTCATGTAATTACAAGTAAAAAAGGAAAAAAATTTGCCGTCTTCGAATTTTTTTTACCGATTGCGATGCATTGAGTTTCAATTTCAATTCAATTGTGTTGCCACAAAAATAAATATAAAGTATAAACTGATAAATGCATGACACGTAATCAAGAAAGTGATTCAAATCATCGTATAAAATATTCGAAACCCTTATTATTATTATTATTATTAGAAAAATGATACCCTTGCTAAAAAAAGAATCAGTCAAATGAAAAGGGAGGGGAAAAAAGAGAAAATAATTTAATGTAATTTTATCGAATTAGATTATCACATTTCTCATTAAGAAATTTCTAAAAACTCAACAAATGATTCACTTTTACAGAACCCTCACCCAGGCATTTCCACTCATATCCATATTATCTTTCTGCAGAAAATGAAATACAACAGATCTAAATGCCAAAAGTAAACACACTATCTTCTGGAAACTTTTAAACTTATCATTCCATCGCGTTATCTAGAGTGCACTTTGATCTTCTGATAACACCGGAAATTGCCCAACACCCAGTGAACAGAAAGAAAAGAGATGGATCCCAAATTTAACTCTTGAAAGCGATAGTAGATTATAAGCAACATTGTTAAGGAATCTAGCCAAATATGTAGCGTAGAATATTCACTTGTTATGTAACCGGGAGTAGCATCTGGGATAAGTTGTTCATCAGTTTACTTGTTATCTAGACAGATAGGGACGGAAATCCTTGAGCCCACTGCGCATGCGCTGCTCTTATTAGTGTACGCTGACGGGATCCAAACATAGCACAGGTCTAGCTCATTCATTGAGTCATTTTTACTGTGGTAGATTACTGTCAGATCTCTAGACAGTGGCTTACATAAACTACTCTGACAAAGGAGGGGCAGTGGCGTAATGAGAATATTCGGGCCCCTTGCAAAAAATCAAGTTTTTTCTTTCATATTGTATAAATTGGAAAAATATGTACTTGGCGTCGGTCAGGCTTTGGGTTCTCCCAGAATCTTAGTCCTCACCCCGCGATGAGGGTTTTTACGTTGCGCCACGAGGGGGGGGGGGGAGAAGTATATTTTAAAGAACACGTGGACAAAAGCGCCGAGGCAACTTCGTGCTAAAATTAATCTGTTGGTTTGTGGTTAAGGGATTGAACCACCAAACCCTACCCCTACAAACGCCTCTGTCAACAATTATTGAATTTTTCCCAAGAAAAACTTATATAAATTTTGTTTTCCAATTCATTTACAAAAATTGATTTATGAGTGTTGAAATTCTTTACAAACAAAGATTATAATACTAAGTTAATCGGCATTTTTTTTTTCACAAGAAAGATATTATAAGGAAGACGTTTTTTATGTTTAAAATATGGTAAAAGGACAATGGAAAGACATCTTATATAGTTTTTATGGTTTTTTATGGTTAAAGTGGTTGTGTAAAATAATTACACTTAATGTAAACATTTTTTCGAACTCTTGTCAAAATTTACACAAAGCAACAAAGTATTAGCAAACATTGTACAAAAATATGGGCGGGAAAATGAATTTTAAAAAACTGCCTGTTCAAGGCATTTTTTAAATAGAAATATTATACAAATTTTTGTTTATGGATGATCAAGAAAAATACAAACTATTCCGATATCGTAGATTTAGGATATATATTACATTGAATTTATTTGTTAAGATCTTCAAGGAAGAGTTTTTCAATTTTAGCAAATTACAAATTTTGTTTTACTTTTTATAGAAGAAAAGACATTCACCCCTTAGTTATTGTGTTACTGAATAATATTTAGAGTATAAAATAGTTTGTAGTTGTTGTTGCTAATGCCACCTGTCTGACGTAGTCAGATCGAAGCCCACAAATTCATTGCGGTACAAAAAACTAGTTATATGCCTGTCGTTGACCGTAACTTATTTAAGCACCATAAGAAAAACAGAACGATTTGGTTCAGTTCCATCCTAATTTTGAGGGGGAACACCCTAGAGGTGGTCAGGGACCTCCCACCTTTCTTTCCCTTCCAGCAACCTCACGAGAGGGCTTGCGACTCGATGGCGATTTAAAGTACCCCTATGATGCAAAGGCACAAAACATTCAGAAACATTTCCGGAATTCGAATCCAAGCCCAATGGCACAGCAGTCAGCGTAACTAACTACTTATCCGGATGGGCGGCTCGTAAAATATTTCAGTTAATAAAATTGCATTTTAAGTACGATAATGTTGTTTTTAATTTAAAACGATTTTATTTAAGTCCACGAAAATGCTAGTAAAAAAATTTTCTGAATATTATAGTGTTGCGTTTTGGATAGCCTTAAATGGATTACAAACAAAAAAAAATGTTTTTTTTTTTTTTTTTTTTCTTTTCTAAATATAACCGAGAGAGAGAGAAACAATCCTGATTCTGAAAAAAAGTATTGTAATCTAACACTTTGTTTTTTGTTTATCATTTTTAGGGGGGGGGAATCAATGTAGCTCATTTGTTTATTTTCACAAAAATTTCTTTAAGAAAAATACATTTTAATTTACAGAATTTTTTATCAATACTCGCTCTGTACAGCTGATTTCAAGCAACAAGATTCAGATTTTTTTTATATTTATTTTTATTTACATAGTAACTTACCTGAGATACGAAGGCAAATGTTAGCTTCGGTGGGTAGGAGTGCCGTTCTCATCAGTTTCAACCAATGACCATCATCTTCAAGCATCACGTGAACTGGAGAACCACCGTCGGAACGGTTAACCTAAATTAGAATAACTTCGTTTACAATACATAGATGGCGACACGGTAACAAAGATTGGTAATGATGTTGATATCTACAATAGTGGTGAAAACAGGATTCAAAGAAACAGAAGTAACTTGTTTGATACACAGAGAATAAATTAATTTTTTGATTAAAATTTTATATATTTCACACATTATTTTATTTCTTATACATTATTTCTCACTGTATTGAATCCAAAAAAGTATCGTATGAAAAATGTGGCACTTTCTTTGATTAAAAAAGTATTCCCAATAAAAAGTCCATTGTCATATAAAATGCATAAATACCTTTTTTTTCTTTTAAGTGAGGTAAGTTATTCCAAAATCAAAATGAAATATAAATGCCGTATGAAATAGTCAATTAGAGATGATAAATAGCATTGGTTTGCTTCATGAATAAGATTAGTTTAGTTTTTAACTGCAATTTCTCAGTTAAACTAAAATTTTCAAAAACAGAAAATTTGGTCTTCTCAAATATTCTGGAGGAAATAGGGGAGCAAACTTACTTACATTTTGAAGCAAAAACATTTCACAGTTATATTTAAATAAGTTTAAATCACTTGCACAACACACGAAAAATGAACAAAATTAAACAAACAAAAAAATCCCCAAGACCCTTGCTTTGAATTCTAATTGACAGCACTTTCAGACTAGTGATAGGTCACAATATTAAACATATACTTAGCCAAGAAAATTATCCAGGTCATATAAACTGCCGCGCTATTTTTCATGAAGACAATTTAATATGGCACTAAAACGTCTATAATCCATTGCAGTTATAATAGAAATTTTGTAAATAATTCTTTCTATTTCGCTCTGTGAAACAAAAAAGCTATTGGTAATGGTCTTCGTAATTTTTAACGACGGTCAAGTGACGAGGACGCCACCCAAGCTCCGGCACATCTATCTTGCACACCACACTTGAAGGACTTGAGCCTTAACAAATAAAACGTGCATCAGCTTCACTACACGAGGAGTCTTCAGAGGCGTTGTCTCCAACACTCCAACGCCCTCTCCTATCACATCACATTAAAGGGAGGACGTTTGAGCCCTATAGATTTAACGTGCATCGCCCCCCCTACATGGCTAATATTCAGTCTCACCAGGATTTCGAACCTGTGATGCTCCGGATACAAGCTCATGACCATAACAACCAGGCTATCACGGCCTCTTAAACTTTCAATGAAAACAACTGAATTTACGAGTGAAAAAGGTGTGACGTTTTCGCGTCACTGAAAAATTGGCTTCTTTTTGTGGATAGGACAACATTGTTCCTATACACACGTGCACCTATAAATATTGCGGAGTTTTGTCATCTGACGTCACCCCCGCAACCTATGACCGTGAGAAAACCAAACGGCTGGACAAATTCCAGCCGAAAATTCCGAGTGTAATTCGAGGTAACAGAAAGAAACCGCCCCCCCCCATCCCCCAAGTAGAGTGGATTCAGTGGAAACACCTAAGAAAAGGTTGTGTTGCCTCCTCCCTCACAACACTAACGAAATACTCAATATTATGAATAACTTCAATGTAAATGTATATACTATAATTAATAGCTGTGACGTAAATAAACCAATTATTAAATTTTCAAACGTTACCCTTAATTTTTTCAAACGTTACAAAGGCTATTACTTACTTTTAAAAGACTATTGTTGTCTTCGGTGTCGGGGTCTCGCACGCAGCCCTTATAGGTACCCAGTACAGTACCTGCCTTGAGGTGCTGTTTCGCTAATACTAATGATTCGCCTCCGAATTCCCTCAGGTACAAGTGACTAGAAGGGAGGTTTAGCTCTGGATCTACCTGTTCAAAATCTGGCTCTCCTGTAGAAGAAAATAAAGGTGAAAGTTAACAAAAATAATCTGAAGTGCAACATTTCATTTTTGAAGAAGTTTTAGCGTTAAAAATGTTTATTTTTTTAAACAAGTTTTAATTATGTAGGTTTGGGGTGAATATAAATGGATACACTTCAGGATTTCTTAAAGGATATATATAAAACAGTATGTTTCTTATCACATATAGAGAACATTTGAATAAATTATGTAATAAAACCATAGAGATTTACTGAACTAAGTCGCATGTACGCATGCGTCGACTGTGCCTTCCCACATAATAGAGGTAGGGCCTAAAAATTTCCTAAGAGATACCCTATTGGTATTTGTTAAAGTAAACCAGAGCAATACCTTACACTATTAATATTAAAACAAAAAGAGATTTGCAGTATTTTGATCTGAGAGATTGATACAGCCCAATGGGCTCTATGCATGACGGTCACATGATACAGACAAACATGTGGTCTCCATTAAATTCAAAAAAGTCATCAGACTAATCGTACTTGTTGATCTATTTGAAAAACGTAGATAAATTTCAAATTTCCGAATTTGGATAAATATGTTGAAATGTTCTAAAAAATATCTTCAGATCTTTTTTAAAATTAAAAAAAAAATCTTATGTTATGCATATACTTTTAAATAAAATGCATTTTTATATATTGTGAGGAGGTCGGAAGGAAGATTAGCCATAGTCAATATAACTTCAATTTATTCTTTGATACGAACAAGAAGACTATTTTTATTAACCAAAGATAAGAGATGCCCCCAAAATACAAAATATGGGAAACAATAGCGAAGCAGACGAGAAGACTTTAAATAAACAGATCACTTACGTCTAGGCAATACCCTCTAATTCTTAGCGACCTAATCTAATTTGATTCCAAATTGATAAATCGTCAACTTAATAATCAGCCACGAATTATCCACGCCTCACTTTACGTTTAATCAATCACTGCCAGCCGTACAGTCTAACCTCTCTCCTTCTAACTAGTCCTAATTTAATTTACATACTCACACTTTTTTTGAAGGAAGGTTTCAATAAATTAAATTTTAAAAACCCACATTTTTTCCAAGAGGATTGTTGGTGAGAAGAATCCGAAAAGACCCGTGACAATATGTACTTTTTAAGAGAAAGTTTCTGCAAAGAGCAGAAGTTGGCAACAACGAAGAGCGTAAGCTGATTCGCTGGAAACACAAGATAGCTTTTATCGTGTAACTATGACGTCACGCGAGTTTCTGAACTGATTGGATAGAATCACGTGGTTATCATTAACATGTGACTATGGCGTAACATGACGAAAGCTCAATGCTGAGATCAATGTTTTTTTTATAATGATGTTCTCACTGAAACGCTTCAGCAGGAGAATATAATTTTTATTTTGATGTGTACTATTTATAATTTAAATAATACAGATTTCGAAACTTTTTAATATTATCATTAAATGATTTCCTTACTAAATAATTTTTGTGATAGAAAAATTAACGAACATGAAGTGCAACCCATTACTATACCCATTTTTTTTCACTTATTTATCTTTTCGCATTTTGATTCGTCATTTGCTACTAGGTACGAAAATCAAATTTAAACTATAAATGTGCCATGGAAACTATTTCTTAAGTGCTTAATCTTTTACAATAGAAAAGAAATTTCAAATATTGGTGAAATGAGTAAAAGAACATTTTAACTGTTTTCTGGTTGGATCAGCTAGTGTTTATTATTAATATCACAGAAAAAAGCAACAAGAGACAGTTATTGGCAACGGAACTCTAAATTTTGAACCTCGGTCAAGTGAAGATGACGATATCTGAGCTCTGGCAAACCCTCTAAGCTACCGCACCACACCAAAAGGTGGGCTTAGAGCCCGACAGATTCAATGTGCATCAGCCCCTCGACACGGCGAGGCCAAAATTAGTATTGATCCCTGGTTTTCAACTCTTAACTGCCGCCGGCGTATATAACCATCTCACTCAAAAGGTGCGTTGAGTGCTTTGGACGTATATATACGTCCCACCGAAATACGATTCTTTTTCTTTGCTCTGCTGTCAGTGAATATTAACGTCGCATTGTTCAGCTACTCGAGAGTTTTTGGCGACGGACTTCGTAATTTTGAGGCATAGTCAAGTGAAGAGAACGGCACTTGAGCTGGAACCTCTCTCTCCTAACTACCACACCACACCAACGGGAGGACGTTTGAGCTCTCGACAGATTTTACGCGCATCGCTTTCCCTACACAACGAGTCTTCAGCGGTACCAGGCAAGAACTCATGGTACACTCCGGCCACGAGTCCGTTAACTTGACCACTATGCTACCGCGGCCACTTGCTGTGAAAACGGTGGCACTGCGGAGTGAATCGCGTAACTGTAGATCGGCAGTTAAGGGATTAATCCTTAAGGTTTCAAAAACAAACAATCAATATAAAGCAAGAAGTTCAAAGAATGATTCAATAATGATTGAGAAATAAAAGCCGACCCTCAACTCCCCCAACAGGGACGTAGCTACTACCAAAGATCAATGATCCGGGGCCCCCAAGCTACAGGGGACCTAACATGTGTAATACTTTGACTTTTTCAAATAAGTTTAATTAAAAAGATCATTTCTATATTCGTTTCATGCAAAGGGCCCCAAGGAAGTGGCGCACACAAGGTGAGGGGTCCTCGGGTCCTGAGCCCCCCTTCCTCCAAAAGCCCTTGATATTTTTTTCTCGATTGATTATAATCATATGTATATAGTACGTAAAATTTAATTAAGTATTTGCTATTAATAATTTTATTAATGAATGCTAATTATTCATTCAATAATTAATTTTTTACTGTTTTTTTGTTCCCGAAAATCGACAAATTATCACCCTTAAAAAATCCTTGAAAAATCCCTGTGTGCGCTACTGTATAGGGCTCGTTTCATCCTAGCTACGCTAATGTTCAAATACCTAAGATATCGGCGTACACAAATCTAGAAAAAGAACACGAAGTGGGCAAGAGAAGTTTGTTAATACTTCGCATCTCCAGATATAATTTCAGATTCCAAACGCACGTGCTCTTTGGAAAGTATATGCCACACCTAAATACACACTCGTATAATTTTCCCTAATAGATTATTTATTTCGATATCAGCAAATCAAAATCAACATGACTCACAATCATCTTTCAACAAGTAAGGAAAATAACGTGCAATTTCCTCTTCCTGGTGTTACACACCCATACCGAAATTCATTCCGAGATACTGTGGTTGACACATCCTCAAGCCAACCCACCGCCTACATGACCACCTTGAACGCAACAAACCTGCATATCTTCCAGAGATGAAACACTTTACATGTTGTCAAATGAACAAACAGAAAGAAATCAATAAAGAAAAATCCAATAAAGAAAAGAAAAAGAACGAAGTACCTCTCGTAGGTCGTTTGAAATCTCAGCAAGCCTTATTACATTCGAAGCAGGTGCCAGCCATTTTGAGTCTTATCACCGAAATGGATCTTGCCTATCAGGTTATTTATTAGCCATGCCACTAGCTTTTAGGGTTGATACTGATAGGGGAACCAGATTTTGTATCGGCATTAAGTGTTAGATTAAATCTAAGTAAAGTTTCTGAGGGCCAAATGGCGTTTATAGAAGAAGGAACAAAAATAAAGAGAGAAAAGAATCCCTGGAATGAAATGTTAGTGGTTATTTCTTAAACTTCGCCTGATAAGGCAGGTTCGCGTTGATTGTCAAAAGGACGTTGCGTAGTGGAAAAAGATAAGGAGACGCTACGAATGGATGTCCTTATTCAAGAGCTAGCTTTTTTCTACTTTTTTTCCTCCCAGTACTGATTCGGTTCTTAATAACAGATAAATGGTAGGATTTGATAAAAAATTGGGATTCATCCATTGCATAGTTCAATGGATATCTGATTGAGAACTGAATTGATTGTTTTGATTCACGTTGTTGTTTCTGTTTAGATGAATCATTGAAGAATCGATACAAAGAATCTATAAAAAAAGTAAAGGATAAATGTTTTTATATTAAAACAAATCATTTAAAAGTGATCCTATAATAAGATTCATGCATTTTACAAATATTACTAATTAGCAATTCAAACAGAAAAAAATACTAATTAGCCTTTAATGTGCCTCATTTCACCTTGTGACGGATCTATACGCCGTTTCTACTAATATCTTCTTAGTTCTTTAAACAAAATATTTATTTCAAACAACTTTCATCGAGAAACCAAACGTGATTCATGTAAATGAGGTATATTATATAAATTCGGTTTTCGCGAGTGGTAAAAAAGCGAAGAGGTTAAGTCAAGTGAAGTAAAGTGAAAGAAAGGAAGGGAGCAAGTGATTTGTTGACACGTTGTGTGTGTGTGTGTGTGTTGACAAGCTGAAGTTGATACGTTAGATGTGTGCAAGTAGGAATGAACTTGTAGTTTGAGAATTAGTTAAAGATTGCAGAGCGTGGAGCCATCGCCAATTGAACAAGCCAAAGAGAGTGCCTACAAGTTCCAGTGTAGGATCCGAATTATTAAAGGTTCAGGTACTTTGTTTTTAATTAAGTAGAAGCTAGTTATTAGTGTGCGACGTAGTTGTAATTGAACGCATTTAAGCTGTCTTAGATTCTGTTGAAGGTCGGTAATAGTACCCCCCGTATTAGAGTATCTCACCTCTGCACTCTACCATAGCTCATATACCTTAATTAGAATTGTATTGTGTCTGGTTGATATTTGTTAATAAGAATTAATAAATTAATTAGATTGGAAATAATGTCTGAGGATTATTCTATTCCTCATACACGTCTACCCGGGTTTACAGGTAGACAAGAGGGTTCGGATGTAAGGTAACCAGAGTTACACAACCTTTAAGCCTTAACTGGTTTGCCGTATAGTGCCGTAAGCTGTACGGGCACTTCATTCTATCGTTTATTTGCACGTATTTTTAATTCTTATAGTGAGATTATTAGTGCTAGTGTGTGTGTGTGTGTTTTTAAGAGATTCAGTTTGCTCACGGTATGGAAATAATTCTCATCCGGGGTTTTCTTTATGGTGAAAGCGAAAATTTAATTAAAGGCAGGAATTAAGATTCTTGAAAATATATATTCGATGAGGAACTGGGGGACTGGCAAGGAAATGTGGAATTTGTTGCTTGAGAAGAAATGAAAATGGAAAGATAATTCAAAAAAGCCGATATTATATCTGCCCCTATTGCAATGCAAGGCTTGTTATTACATCAGGCTTCAAATTTTGTGTGGTGTGCATATACATATATATGCACGCGCACGCACACAAAATCCTCAATTGTTTGGAAAAAAAGTACAAACATGAAGTGGATTTTTTTTTTTTTTTTTTTTTTGTAAGTATAAGAGAAATAATCTTCTTCTACAATTACTGTTTTTGTTCAGCTAAGATATGCAAAAGGCTTTTTTTCTGAAATTTGCAATTCACACTCAAAATTAACTCATGAAAAACTTCTTCATCCTTCAATCTGTATTGTTTAATTTTCCAATTCCCCTGTGCGAAGAACGGGTATACCAGCTAGTTATAATCTATACAAGAAAAACGTAAGAAAAAAATCTTTATTTTACAAAAATTGACAGCATTTCATATCTTAAAGCTGATTTAAAACTCAGTAGGTATAACTTTCGAAATACGAATTGCAAATTTACTACAATACATAAAGACAAATACGAGCAGTGTTGAGCATAAACATCTACAATGGTAAAAGTAGACCATCTATGTAGGCTAACCTTTAATTGACATCAAGGACTAAATGAATGATAAACATCTTGACATTTCGAAACGATATTATCATCAAATGCTCCATTTAAAAAACATGACAAATAAACAAAAGATTGCGAATAGTTGCTTGCATTTGAAATAGCAACCTGACAACTTAATTTTTTTTAGAAAAAGAACATGGATGAAGACATTTTTTTTTATTAATATCTGTACATGGTCAAATGCTGTTCAGAATTTGTGTATTTATAAGGTGACCAATTTTTTTTCAAAAAAATGGAGTACGTGCGGGCGCGCGAAAAATTTAAGAAAAAGTATATGAAACATTTTATAAATTCAAATAGAAATACGCTAATTACGCTTTCATTCCTTTTAATCATTTACAACGGCTAGTTTCCCATTGAATACTTTTTTGTCAATATATCATTTTCTAATACATCGGAAATTTCGGAGCAAATGTTGAGACGATGGTCGTTGGAATGGATTTCCCAATACTATTATTTAAGGTGATTGATGTTTTGCTTTTGATGGCATTGATGGCTTTACTTTTGATGGCTATTTTAAAGGACTGCAAGGTCCTTTAAAATAGTAAATATAGTTTATTGAACATTAAACATATAGAGTTCCAACAAAACAAGAAGCGGACACAAACCAAGCTGCAGCCGGTTACACAAATTGAAGGCAGACAAAAGCACAAGAGAGCGGTCTCCAGAAATCTCGGTGTATATATAGGCAACTCAAATCAAATGATATGAGTAGATTGATAGATGTAGTTCAAAATACTCTCGTTAGGCGGCTGGATAACTTATTATTAAAACGTGGGTCCTGAAGGGATGGACCATAGATAAATCCAAAACTATTAAAGATTAAATTACTGGGAATTATTACATTATATATATCATTCATACTGAATTGTAGGGTAAGTGTTACAGATAAAGTATCAACGTTCAATCTTGATTTCTCACTTGTCCAAAAATCATTACCAATTGACAAAACTCTTTCAACTTCTGCATTAGTTCCAGGGCAGCACAACGTAAATTGAACAAGAATAACTAAATTATCATGTGGAAAGTGTTCATTTTTGAAATAATTAAGTACTTCCACCCATCTTTTATCAATTTCAGCATGTTGATTTTCTAATTGTTCCAATTTATTAGAATTTAAATATGCATTCAGTCTTCTAATTTCTTCAAACAGACAATTTTCATTGATTTTAATATCAGACATTTCTTTCGATAAAAACTCAACACAATTTTCTATATCTGCCCAATTTACTTGCAAGTGAAGTCAAAAAACACCATTGAAAACTGTTATTTCCTGTGATATTTGTTTCAGACCATTCTTCGATATATTGGAAACATGTTTGGTTCATCTCTGAATAGAGATTAACAGATCAGTTTCAAAATACTGAAAAGGAGGACAAGTAGGAGGAAACTTTTCGAGGAAGGACAGAAACCATAAATTGAGGACGATTGGTCACCTTAGTATTTATAAAAATGTTAACTTAAAACAACTAAATGCCACGTTATAAATGTTGTTACTAAGCAGATAATTGTTTTTAAATTTATCAGACTTAAATTCCAGATATTGTTAAGTTGCATTAAAAATATATAATTTTAATTTATATTGTTCTAAATTCAAATTCTTTGATGTTTTCAATACAATAATTTTTTCTAATATGTGTGGAATCAAAAACCTCGTCACGCTATAAAAAGCTGACTTGTATAGCCTATATATTTTATTTTAACTTCTACTTATTTAATATTACTCTAATATTTTCAGGAAACAGATTTTTTTTTTTTATGTTAGATAACGGATCTTCAAAAAAAAAATATTTTTTACCAAAAAAAATTTTGTTTTCCTTGTAGCAAACTATTTATAATATTGCTCTTAAGTGTAATATTTAGTCACATTTAATTCTGCAAATTGTTCTTCATTAAATTCCAATCCAAATACGAAAGTGTTTGTGTTTTCTAAGAAAAATATAAGTGTAGCAGTGAAGCATGCTGACATGACTATGTATATATTTATATTTATCCGCATGCATCATAGCCGTAGAAAACTAACACGCACACAAAATACACGAAACAGAATAAGGTTACATGTTTACATTGAAAACAACAGGTTACTGCTAGCTTCATGGCTGAAGTTACATTAAAAGGAACTCAATCAGTCCGTTAGAGGGCGTTGTAGGCACCATTACAATAGAACTTTTGCGATGTAAAGTAAATTATTTCGTTTATACTTTAGTACCAAATTTTAAAAAAATGAAAACAGTTAAAAGGTAAAACAGTGTTACTTATAGAGTTAATATAAGAGAATCATCAGGATTTTAAAAGAAATTTCTTCCAAAAAGATATTTAGTTTAATTTCTCTTTTCTACGAAATTTAAGCTATATTTAAATATACTTCTGAAGTAAATTGTGCCAATAATTTTTTTTCGTATTTAATTTGTGATATACACAGTTTTAAAAGTGTTATTGATATCATATATTTCCCTAAAATAAACAAGCAACACAGCCCCAATAACATGCCCAACTAAACTTAGAAGAGGAAAACATACAAATTACATCAATTTTAAAGAATAGAAGTGTAATGAATGCAGATAAAGGCAAACAAAATCAGAGCAATATATAAAAATGAATCTTTAAAATCCATCTCTTTGTGTATGAAAAAAAAGAAGTTTTGATTCAAATCCAATGAGATGTCATTTCAGCTTACTACTCTCATCACAAGACACGAATGCATTTTTTAAATACCAAGAAAAGACAAATTCCATTTCCTGATGATAATTCCGATGTTTATTTACACATGCCCTTGTTACGAAACTACCTCGTAAGCAACCAACAATTTGTTTAAACAATAATAATGTTATCATTGTTTTATAGATGTCTTTAAGTGCCTAGTAAAGATAAGAAGAAACAATACTCGACGTGTATGATACAAAGGTCAAGATTTGACGTTTTTTCACATACAAGTGGTCAATCACTAAGTTTTAATTTTTACAACAAATCTAATTTCAGGCTTAATTTAGATATATAAATTATACGATATGAATGTCGTTATTTGCTATGAAATAGTCATTTCTATATCAAGAAACGCTTATAATTTTTTATTATTAACACCCTTTTATAAGCCTCACTTGTATGTAATGGAATCTTTGAACTGAATATTTTTAGCCTCTTTAAAAGGTCAGATTAATTCGAAATTTTGTTCACTTGTCCAGGACCGATGAAAATACAATAATTTAATAATTTTGTCAAACGATTCCGCATTTTGAGATCCCATCCCTCATCTGGTAACTAATTTTAGATCTCATTCCTAGATATGGAGACTAAAAGATTAAGTTACACAACTTAGTTCGATTAACTAAAAAAGGGTGCTTCTTAATTTTTTTAAACTATAATTTTGCTGAAATGAAATTTTTTAAAAAGGGGGCAAATAAAAAAAATTTAAGAAAATGATGCAAGTCTACATGGTGGTGAGGGAACTCCCTTTTGTACAAAATATTTTAATTGCTTCACAAAATATCAATTTAATTTGATTAAAACACATGAAGCCCTATTGATAACAGTATTCGAACATCTAACTACGAGAGTTTCCCGAAAATGGTTATTATCAGCGCCATTTTAATGGTGTGGGTACCTGTAGATTCATTAAGCAACAACAATCTCTACTGTTGATGAATATACGTTATCTTTTCAAGGCTATAGATAATACTTCAAATGTTATCGGGACATTTTATTATGTATTTAATGTGTCTAAAAGTATCTTTTACTGGAGATACTTTCAAGGCTAACAGGGTTTTGTGATATTTCGTGTTTGTAATGCCTCTTTCGAACAGCACGTACATGTCCATACGTCAATCTGTATCTTTCAATACCATTACACTGCAATCAATTGATAAAAAGATTATTTCAAAAGAAAGATCAATACAAAGAATTACTTACACATTCCCCACTAATCAAAGATCAGATTAGAGATTGATTTCACAGAAAATGCCGTTACTGTGTATACCGTAAAATCCAGCGTATAACGTGCGCTTGTACTTCTAAGCTGCATTTTTTTAAAAAAATTTAGGTAACGAACGCGTATAACGCGCGTATAGCACGTACCCCCTTTTTAGGAAGGAACCTGAAATTGTACGCATGCAATGCTATTATGTTTTGAGGTAGTTTATTCGAAGTATAATTCCAGGATTTTGAAAAAATATATTTCTAGAACTACAACCCTTAGAGTTCATAAGGTGCATAATTACTTTCAAATAATCAGTTTTTCAATCTATGTAGGTCTAATATTTTTTTTATGCGCATCTCCTTTAAATTTTTGAAGATATCATTTTTATATACCTGGCGTGTAACGCACACCCTTAAATTTCGATCTTATTTTTCAATTCCTATTATTAGTTCACTCTCTCCCTAACTTTTCAATATGGCTCTGTTTTGCTATTGTCTCGAAAATGTCTGCTGTACGGGGAAGGTTGGATCCGTAAAGTATACTTAACCCTAATTTTGCTGGTCCTAATTCAGTAACAGCTTTGGAAATCATAATATGTGTCCATTTTAGTCCATTGACTCTTCTGGTTTCTTACATTTTAAAGTTCTGTTTCTTGCTATACATACGCTTATTTAATTCTTGTACAATATACTTTTCCGCCCTTTTTTATAATGTTTCTTGAAATCATGGTAGCTTTATTGATGGTATAATTTAGTGTATTGTCATTATATTATACTATGCATTTTTTTTTTCATTTTATGATACTATATATTATATATATATATCGTTCAAATTTTCTATCGTTAATAAAATATTTAACATTCATCCATTCAAGTTCGAATAAATTTTTTAAGCTTGTAGTGGATGGTACTTAATGTTAATAAAGATTTTTTTAAATATTAATAAATTAATTAATCAATTTTTTTTAAATTTTTAAATTTTTCTTTTGATGAAGTTGGAGTTAGCACCAACAGATGGCGCCAGTAAGTTTTTCCAAAGAAATTTTCCTTGTGTGTGGCTTCAAATATATTTTTTTAAACTTAAGTGGATGACACTTGATGCTGATACAGTTTTTTTTTCAAAAATAATTTCACTAAATAAATTTAATTAAGTAAAATAAAGTTTTTCTTTCTAGACCTAAGTAGAAATTGACTTAACAAAAAAATTTTTGTGTATTATTTGTTTGTGTTCAAAGTGCGCGTGAAACGTCGGATTTTTCGGTAAGTAAAAATTTTACCATAAACATCTTTTTAAAAAATTGATTTTTTGGTTTATTTTTCACTAAATTCCATTTTGTAAGTTTTACAGAGTAATTTAATTTCAGATATCACTTGTAATAATTACAGAGAACAAGTACTAACATTTTCCTCTGAAATATTTTTGTATTAAAATTAAGCTTACCAGTTTGTTGAGAATAAGCCTATCATAAGTTCGGCCAAACATTTTTTTTTATCAAATGAGATAGTTAAAAAAAAATATTTACTATGAAATTTTAATGTTTATTTTAATCTACATATATATAAAGGAGAAAAGCGACACACTTTCTCACTCATCATGATATCTCCGGAACTATTAGACCAACAAACTTGAAATTCGACAGGTATGCTCCTTTCATGGAGTAGAGTTCCACATCAAAAGGGGTTTTGCGAAAATCGACACCCCAAGGTTTTGCGAGGGTTACTGTTGGTTAGAGATAAATAATGTTCCCGTTTTTAAACTATTAGATCTACATACAGTAGAATGTTGTTTATCCGAATCAACTGGGACCGGACACCGTTCGGATACGTGATTGTTCGGATAACCGAAAACCGAATGCGATCCATGAAGTATATGAAACCGGACACTATACGAATATTGAAAATCATCACATGCGGGAAACGTGCTTGAGGAAAAAGCAAAATAGGTGCAAAATGTCGCAATGTTACCCTTATTGTGGAAAATATTCACTTATTTTTCGCTGTACCATTGTAAACCTCTGTGTTTTCGCTGCAAGGTCTCTGATTCTCTTGAGCAGCAGTAGTTGAGTAGGACAGCACTCTGATTATATTATTCGTACCACTCCATAGCTGTCTAACTCAGAAAATGCGTCAGAGTTTGATGGACCCTTGCTACTTTCGTTGTTGTTGTTGGCCTCGTTTTCATCCGTTTCATCGTCGACAGGGTCGGATTCTTCTTGCACGGAAGTCACAATCTCCTTATCATTTAGCATTTGAAATCCACAGTCTTCTGCATCGCATACCATTCAGGTTTCTACATCAACAAAACTCAACAAAAGAGCACGTGTATACTCCCTTACTGGGAAACAAACTGACCAAATATTCCGCGCAGATGTTAACCAAATCACACAACTGAAACTCCCCAAATATCCCTCATCTTAGGTTTTCCCGTCCCTTTTGGCCTTACGCGAAACAACTGTTGAGCATTGCACTGTTCGGAACCGTATCCGAACTTTGGTTCGGATATTTGTCGCTCCGGATAATGAACGTTCGGATAAACGACGTTCTACTGCATATATCTTGTTCAAATTTTCAATCGTTAATAAAATACTTTTTATTCATCCACTGATGTTCAAGTACATTTTTTAAGCTTGTAGTGGATGACACTTGATTTTAATACAGTTTTTCAAATATTAATTCATTAATTAAATCTTATTTCTTAATTTTAAATTTATTCCTCTGCGTTACTTTTGATGTAGTTAGAAGTAGCACCAACAGATGGCGCCAGTAAGTTTTTCTAATGAATTTTTTCTTGGCTTCAAATATTTTTTTTAAACTTGAAGTGGATGACACTTGATGTTGATACAGTTTTTTCAAATATTACTTCATTAATTAAATTTAATTAACGAAAATAAAGTTTTTCTTTGTTGACCTAAGTAGAAATTGACTTAACAAAAAATTTTTTGTGTTTTATTTGTTTGTGTTCAAAGTGCGCGTGAAACGTCGGATTTTTCGGTAAGTAAAAATTTTACCATAAACATCTTTTTAAAAAGTTGATTTTTTGGTTTATTTTTGACTAAATTCCACATTTTGTAAGTTTTGCAGAGTAATTTAATTTCAGATATCACTTGTAAATTACAGAGAACAAATACTAACATTTTCCTCTGAAATATTTTTGTATTAAAATTAAACTTATCGATTTGTTGAAAATAAGCCTATCATAAGATCAGCCAAATATTTTTTTTAATCAAATGAGATATTAAAAAAAAACTTAAAATATTTACTATGAAATTTTGATGTTTATTTTAATCTACATATATATAAAGGAAAAAAGCGACTCACTCATCACGATATCTCCGGAACTATTAGACCTACAAACTTGAAATTTGACAGGTATGCTCCTTTCATCGAGTAGAGTTCCGTATCAAAAGGGGTTTTGCGAAAATAGACACCCCAAGGGGTGTTGCGAGGGGTTACGGTTGGTTATAGATAAATAATGTTCCCGTTTTTAAGCTATTAGATCTACATACTTGAAATTTGGTAAGTATGGTTTTGTTGTTGTTGTTGTACAGAGATCCGCTAAGAACGAATTTTATGGATATTAACTTCTACGGGAGAGCGGGGAGTTATTTGGTTACTTGGGGAGGAGGGGGTATAGCAAAAAAAAAATTCAAGTTTTTTAACTACTTGACCTACAGCAATGAAATTTTGTATGCATGTTTCTTTCGATGAATAGAAATCAACTAAGAACGAGTCTTTCGGAAATTGCCTCTCAAAAAGTGGTATGAGAATTATGATTAAAATAAATTCTGTTTTTGAACTATTAGATTCTGACTTTTATTATGGCAAGCATGTTTATTTTGTTGAACAGAGATCCACTAAAAATGGGTTGTGAGGATGTCCACTTTGGGCAAAGGGGTTGTGGGAGCGTGAAAGAAAATTCTACTTCAATTTTAGAAATCCCTGTCCTTTTTAAATCAAGAGACGAAAGTTACAAGAATGTTTTTCAGATACAATTGGGAATTTAAATATATATTCATTCAACATCTTTAAACACCCAGCGAAGCTAGTATTTTATATCAGTCATTAGAATCAATTGTCACATTTCTAAATCCTTCAGACATCTAACATCTCTATATCTTTAAGACAAATCATATGCTAATATATTTTTAATTTTAAATGTTAAAGTTAAGTACAAAATTACAAAAATACTCTTAAAAAATGACTACTAGATGCAAGGTATAACTCTGGAATGGAGAAATGACGGAAAAGGAATAAAAACATTTACCAATACTAAAGATAACACACACAGCTATAATTTCAAAACTATCGTATTACTCCATATCCTCCATTAAGCATTTTGGTCAGTCTCCGATTTTAAGATAGTGTATTATTATTGTCATGCAAGTCTTGCACATATATATATGGAAAATCCAATTTTGTAAGAATGATAGGATGATGTACGATAACAGGGGCTCATAAAATTGATTGCGCAAAAAAAGTAATATCCCTTTAACTATAGTCGTAAAAGTCAGTCGCTAAATCGTAAAAATTTGGTTTGGGGAAATCTGATACTAAGTTAACCCTAATGTAAGTATATAAAACATTGAGTGATAAAATTGGAATATGAAATCAAATTCCTTAATTGAATTAATGATGATAAAATAATAAAGGCAAGCAAATATTCGATTCAGGGTTGAATACTTATAAAGAGAGAAAAAGTCAGTCAAATAAATAAGCATTAAATACAAAAATAATAATAATAATAATAATCCGAATTTTTACGAATTACTTCTAAGCTTTTGTTTGATTAAAAAATTTTATGATTTGTTTTAACGTTAACTAATATATTATAATATGTTAATATTACGTTAGTGTTTCCTGTATGAGATCATTTTTGAATTTAAATCTTCGAATTATTTTATATTTCGTGCGCGCGGACGATTCTATTCTTAAAACAAAAAGAATGCTAGTATATTTAGTGAATTATATAAATCTTTAAGAGTGAGTACAATATTACGTAAACAACAATTACTGACAATATCGTTGTCCTTTTTTTAAAAAAAAATGCCATTTTCTTATAATAAAAAAAGATTCGAATTTCAATATTCAAATTTATAGAAATGCTTCACAATTGCAAAACACAAAAATGAAAAGAAAATATCATTTGAATTTTAAAACATTTATGATTTTTGTGCTATATTTTTTTTTATCAAAATAGAACAGAATATTTGGATATTTAAATGTTTTACCACAAATTTAAAATTTCGAATATTATTAAAAATTTAATTGAGAAAGAAACAGGCACAGACTGTAAATAACAAAATACCTGTTTACACATATTCCATTCCAAATTCAAGCAAGTATTTTTAGTTGAAAAATTATGTAAAAAAAATTTCATAAAAAGTAAACAGTTTAATTTTTTTAAATATAAAAATTTTAAATTTATAAAAAAATACAAATATTAATTAAATTTAAGATTTATTTTTGTGACATTTAAATTTATTAAAATTGTACACAATTCTGAACCTATAAAGATATTAAAATTCGTGTAAAAATACGCCTGGCATTCCAATTTATATTTTTAAAAGGAAATTAAAATTTATAAAAATAATTCATGAATTTTTGAAGCAGTGATATAAAAAGATATGAAAAATATATAATAAGAATATGATTACTATGGAATAAAAAAAATCAACTATATTTGTAGCGATGAATTAAAAAATTCAAAAATATTAATATGTAATATTTTACCTGATTCTTTTGGATTTTATAGTAAATTCATAAATATTCTCAAAATAAAAATTTCAATTTGAAAATAAATTAAGTCGAAAATGAGAGATTCATTTAGAATTTAAGTAAATATTTAATTCAGGTGTGAAACGCGAAAGAAAAAAGATTAACAACAAACGATTTCGAATATTCAGCATCTGGATGTTGCCATCGTGTGAAAGAAATTAACTTCCGTTATATATAATAACTATTCATAAACTTGCGGAATTTATTTACACTGATTAAAATTTCCTTTTTTCTATTTTCATTCATTTACCTTCTTTTGAAAGTAAAATTTTTGGCTTAAATATATAGATTGCTTTTGTACTACATTTACTTAAATTAAAACATCAGTCAATATTCCATTTAAGTAAACAAATGCATCAATTAGCAAATCCATATGCTATTACATTGGTTCACCATGAAGCAAGTAGTTTTAATACAATTTCATTTTTCATTTAGAATTCGATAAGTCATTTCCAATTGATTAATTTGAGAATTTTTAACGTTGTTTTGGCAACGCTATATACTTTCTTGACATTTCATTATATTCTTTAATGACGATTTATATTCGTTGAAAATGTATATACTTTTTAAAACATTCATATATAAATACATGTGCGAATTTTTTTTAAAGATTTATATAAAAAAAAAGAAATATTAAATAATGACACTGCAGAATCCCAATTATGCCTGATATTGTAGCTCGTTTTTAATTGAATGATAAGTACTGTTTATTTATTTATAGATATACTTTTATAATGTTAGTATTCCTAAATGGAATCCAAATTAAATGTCATCTTAAATCTGAAATCCATATTCTAAGGTTAAATTTAAAAAATAGAACATATTTAAAGTACAAACACAATTGAAAATATTTGAAGAAGTTTTCTGTTACTTGCGTTTATGATCAAGTATTTCGCAGTATCATATGATGATATATTACCATTATCATATATATATATATATATAGTTCTGATATTATCATCATCATATGTATCAATGTCACACCGAATGGTTTAAATGCTGTTAAAATACAAACATAATAACAAAATAGCTATAAATATTGGCTGATTATTTGTTGATGGATTATTAGTTGTAATCATGTTGGACTGACTCACTAAAACCTTCAAAATTCAATCATATTTTTCCCGAATTAAACAATGGTAATTTTCTATTGGATAATGCAACAATTAAGACCAACTAAGTAATGATTGAATATTTGATGCTCTACTCTATTAGAGTAACAAATATGATATCTAAATACATAAACGTCACTTACAGACCACCACAAACTCGTCTCTAAAGTACCACGTCCACGAAGTCAACGCAGCAAACGCATAGAAATCGACACATTCCTCGATCACTACCAAGCAAATAGAATCATCAGCCCACCATAAGTCTTTCTCAGCAACATCTACTAAGAGAACTGATAACTGCAAGCTAATATTTGAACTTTACATCCCAACCCAAAGAGGACTTTACTCGGAAAGCTCAATCCTCCTCGACTGATATCATGTACCTATTTTTGGCTTCCTATCACTCCAGAACCATGACAAGGCATCGTGATTAGAGTTATAAAGTGGACTTCAGTCTGTAAATAAGAATTTTTTTTATGTGTGTTGTGTGTTCTTTTAATGTATTTCTGTTATCTTTTCTTAACCCTTAGTTAATTGTACTTTGGATCGGGTTATCAGGGAGGAAAGAGATACTATAATTTTAAGCTATGTCTAGAAGATAGGAGGGTATTATGTAAGCACGCATCACGTTTTAACACGTTTCTAGTATATCTCTTTTATTTGCATTACGTTTCATTGTTGAATGTTTTAAATACTTAGAAATTTCAAAGGTAACCAATTTAAGTAAAATTAAAACGAGCTGGGTTTGATAGACTGTTGCTGAATTTCATTTTGTGTTCTTCGAGGATTTGATCGAACAGATGTTAAGATTCGGAGGAAAGATTTTATCTGTAAAAAGTTTTCATTCGAAATTTGCGTCAACATACGAGATTTTGATAAAGATTTTATCAGAAAAGGCAAAAAACTCTTTTTTAAATAGGAGGTTACTTTAGACAAGGGAGGTTTGTCTTTTGCCTCGAGGACCCTATTGCAGGAAAGAATAGACTGGAGGGTTGCACCTAGCCACAATGATTACATTCATTATAAAGAATAATAAATTTAAAATTCAATTCAACACCCCCAAAACCGGGCCCATATAGGAGATAAAATCAGTTTATCTATCCTATTAAAAGTTAAGCTCATCTCCCACCCTCACAAAGTACATTTTAAATGGATCCCGTCCCATGAACAGAAACGAATCTTCAGAAACGAATTGGCTGGCACTCTTGCAAAGGAGGGACTTGACTATCCTGTCCCTTCCACTTCAGAGCTCACATATTTAAAATTATTCTCAAGGCAAAAGGCCCAAAATAAAGAAAAATGGTTAAAACCTCCATTCCATAAATGGAATAAATGCAAATGTGACCAGGGCTTTTTTTTTTATCTCTTCCTTGTGACAGACTGTCCCGATTTGCCAGCAGGCATTTAGAAAGTCTCAGTGGCTTAACGGAAAACATTTAGTCCCCCCCCCCTAAAACGTCAAATTGGGCCCCCAAGTTGGATTTTACAAAGGGCTTTGAATCAGGCTTTGAGCCCTCTAGAACTCTGCTTCCCCCCCCCTCCACGATGCGGGGGTGTACGTTACGCCACTGGAAAGTCTCACTTTTTCTGGAGGCAATAAGACTTTTCCTGTATGCCCTACATTCCAGCTAGAACAGACTTCACCTCTGTACATCTTGGACTGGGTTCTTTCGCACGTTAACATCGCGGGCAATGAGATTGCCGATGCCTTAGCAAAAGAGGGCACAGCTCAATCCTCTAGAAACGCGGCCCCTCTGTTCTATTCAGAACTGCACTTCACCTATATTAACAACAAGCTATCATCTATTCCACCTGCTCATCACTGGTATGAAACAAACGCCCTGGTGGTTCTCTTCCCCTTCAATGCAGCAGGCAGGAACAAACTATGTTATCTCGTTTCCGGAGTGACCACCTCCGGACTTTGACTTTTAATGATGGAGACACAGTTTTTCCTACTTGTGTTAGGTGTTCTGCCTGCCAGGCATCTCCAGAACATATTCTTGACTGCCTGGGGCTTACAAAACAAGATCCATATGAAGACCCTCTAATGGTGTTGGACTTTTTGAGAGTGAATATCATGGACAGTCTAGATTGTGTGTGTGTGTGTGGCTAGACATGGAGATGAGCAACAACAACAACACATCTTGGACTGGACTGGGAAGATATCTTTGATAACCGACTTCTAGTATTGGACTTCATTAAAGTCAACAGTTTCACTGATCTGTCTGACTTCGCCTGACCAGACGATGGATTAGTAACAACATAAATATAAGTTAAATAAAATATAGCGGCAGTTTTATTCATTTTTTTTATTGGGGCAATTTCATTTTATCTACAGCTGCACATACACACATAAGCCCATTTAATTTTCGAATCAGTTTAATGAGACACATGAACCCTGTCTCCTGTCACACATACTTACAATTCTCACTAATGATTTCAAACAAATTGAAATCCGAAGTGAGTTTGCATGTTGAAATTTTCATCACAGGTTGCAGAGCCAACTTGTATCTATATTTACTCTTGATCTCTATGCAAGAAAAACTCTGCTCACAAATATATGTTGACCCCAATAGAGTGGATTTTCTGTCTATTAGGTTTTGGTTACCGGGCCGCTATTTGTCCACATCTGCATTAGACTATTTGCAGTCCTGTAAAGCTGTACGAAATTATTTAAAAACCCAACAAAGTTGTATTGTTCTGTGATATTTTTTATGGAATAAAAGTTTAATTTGAATAATAACTCCATGACACACAAATATATAAAAGAAGACAATTTTTAGATCCATTGAGAGAATGTGTAGTTTTATTTCTTATAAATTTAAAATTTTAAAAGTGTTTAGATCTCATTCCCAACATACATGTTATTTTCGTCTGCACGTCTCTTTTTCCAATTCCTACTATTAGTTCACTCTCTCTATGTATATTTATGTATATATATATATTTATCTTGTTCAAATTTTCAGTCATTAAAAAAATACATTTTAAAGCACTCAATTGAGCTGAAATTTCATATACACGATTGTTTTGGATGATAAAACAGTAATTTAATTATGACTTGTGTCAAAACTTGAAAAGGTTTTTTCTCACATTTTAAAGCACTCATTTGAGCTAAAATTTTCTATGCACTATTGTTTTGAGTAACAATACGATAATTTAATTATAATTAATTAAAATTAATTGATTGGAATTAATTATTTAAAGAATTTCAGATACAGCCCCGTTGGTTTCATTTTTAGCGATTTGGGTCACAAAACTTTAAAAGATTTTTATTTTTCTCACATTTCGAAGCATTCAGTTGAATGGAAATTTTATATACAGGATTGTTTTGGATGACAATACGATACTTTAAAGATAATTAATAAAAA
This sequence comes from Trichonephila clavata, assembly GCA_019973975.1. Lineage (NCBI taxonomy): Eukaryota > Metazoa > Arthropoda > Arachnida > Araneae > Nephilidae > Trichonephila > Trichonephila clavata. The sequence continues at coordinate 40,805 of BMAO01016780.1, forward strand.
ATAATTACCACTTAATGTTGTGATTCTGCCATATGTATATACATATTTATATTAATTGTAACTATCTAATAAAAAGTTTCTAAAATAATTTTATTTTGTTGATCTAAGTAGGAATTGAATTAAAATTCTTTGTTTTATATTATTTGTTTTTCCTGTGCTTTGAACTATCTCAATATTTTCTTTTAACGTGAAGCGCTCAGCAACGTTATCTGTCGCGACGACTGAACGCGCATTTGTAAGATTTCATACATATATATATATATATATATATATATATATATAAATATAATTTACTTTTATATATATTTAAAAAAAAGTCTTGGATCTGTGTTTATAAACATAATAATTCTTTATTCATATTCAACTTTAAAATGATACATGCACCGAGCTAATAAAATAGTTAACGTTGTTTGTACTGCAGTATTGAGATAAGGGCAGGTAAGGTGTCCAAATAGAAGATAAGAAGTCAATATACATAAAACATAAATGCTTATGAAACATACAAAACTTGTATGATAAAAATATCATAAATAAATTGTTTATTTTATCTTGAGTAGCGTCTCATTTTGTGTATCGTTAAATCTTAAAGCAATGCGCGTGTCTTTTGCTTATTTCGGCTAAACAAATTACAAAATGATATTTAAATACAATTTATATGGTTTGTATCAATAGAAACAATCATCTTACTAACAGAAGTTACTATCGTTTGCATTTAAAAAAATTCTTTTTCTGCTATATTCCTTCAGTAGTGAGCAAAACTCTTGAATAACTTGAACTTAAAAAATAAATGTTTTTGTGCTACTAACTTCAGCACCATGTTTTTTTTCCACGAACATGAAAAAAACAACCTTATTATTTTTAACTGACAGTTAAGTAGAATTGCGTTTGTAAAACATTCTTAAGAAGAAAAAAAAGTGGGGCTAGACAAAAATGCAGTTTAGAGTTCTGGAAAGTTTTAATTATTACATCCCCCTACTTACTGTGTTATGATTATTTGTTTATTTTGTTCTGCAGTTTCAATTTCTTTTGTTTGTAGTTTTTTCGGCTGTTTAGGGATGATGTGGGAGTATATAAAAATGTTCAATTCAAAAGTTTGAAATACCTTTTTTTATTTTAATAAATAAACTAGATGTAATCTATGAAAAATTTAAAATATTAAATTCTTTTTAATTGTACACATTTATTTTTCGCATACATTGTAGGAAGATCAGAAAAATATGTACTTTTCCTGTTTCACCGGTACAAGTAATGAAGTCGCCATAAATGATAAAACTGACGCCAAACGAAATATTCCTGCTGGTAAACTTTTGCCGCCACAGTTTCAAAACAAGTTGCGGTATTTTCTTCCCAGTAACATCTTTTTTAAAAATATATGCGAAAAATACATCAAAAATATTTGAAAACCAATAAGAACAAACATTTATAAGATTTCTTTGTATATAGTGTGTTATCGCAAATTACTCCAACTTGACGAGATTTGCTCCAGCGAAATGGAAGAGTACTAAAAAATATTTTATGCAACAAAAAAAAAAATGATTTATCATTTTTTTAGAAGGAATTACTTTATCACATATTTAACATGTTTACATATATATTTTTCTTTACTTTGCTTTTTTTTGCGTTGCATTTCTTCTAACTTCGTCTTCATTGATACATCTGATTCAATGAAATCTTTTAAGGTCTTATTCATGATTATTTTTTCTTATTTTCCCTTATCTCAAGAACGCTTATTTTCTGAAGTGGCACATAATATACAAATCAACAAATTGCGACGCAATGAATAACAAACAAATGTCCTTTTTTAAAAGTACGAATCATAACTTGTTGATTGATCAATTTCATTAAAGGGGACCAACTGTAAGAAACAAGTTAATATGTGATATCTGTCTTTTTTTTAAAAAAAATGAATTTTCTCACAAAAACATGAAATATTCAATCAGCGGAACTGTGATAATTATTAAAATCAATACATGAAAAAAAATTATAATCTAAACTTAAGGTGACTGAATACGTTCGAAACTGACTTAAAAAGGCTTATAAATGGATAATTTTTTTCGACATTTAGTGTCAATTGGATTATAATCTCTCTCTCTATATATATATAGATATATATATAGCAGTAAATAAATTAAAAAGACTAATAAATCCTAAAACATCTTAAGATCAGACCGAAAGAACCAAGAACATGGAACCGTAACAAACCAAAAAAGAGATATTTAGCTAGAGTGGAAAAAACTATTATGATTTCCCGAGGTGCAACTGGTTTAGGACAGAGAAACAGGGTTAAACAATGTTTTGTGAGATCTCAACCTTCTCCTGCAGCGGAAATTTTCGACATAATAGCTCCGGATATAAACCAAGGCCCACGTGGGTGAATATAACAGCAATAAAATTGAAATTGGAATATTAAATTAATATAGGAATCCGGGAGAAAGACAAATATAAATATGTATAAAAAATATTTGCAAAAGAGGTTAATAATGAATATGACCATGATTAATAATAATGTAAATGTGCAAAGAAACTATAATCTTACCCAATGTATACAGATTCCACGAGTGTACTGACTCAATGCACAAAAACAAAAAAATACTAAGAATAATGGCGCTATTTATATATATTTTATACATGAAATCGCTTCACACTCCAACACCGTTCAACTGATCACTATGAAAATTGGCATGTATATGTATTTTTATGTGTAAAAGGTTCTTGTGCTATCCACTTTGTTGCAGCTCCCCACCAGGTGGCACTACAGCAAAGCAACTTCTGCACTGCTCAATAAATCGCCAAGTTGCAAACGTAGTCCTCAAAAATGATGCCAACTTGGCTCTATCGCCAACATTTTGCTATGTTTCCATTGAATTGCCATTATAATGTAAGGAACGGCGTTGCTGGAGAATATTATGATTTAAACATAAAATAAATACAACAGAAAGTAATATTAACGTATTACACATCCAGATATAAGTTTTTTACACTATTTTAAGCGTTTATTACACAAAACTTGTAACAACGTATTACCTTTGCTGAGAAGAGACTAGTTTAGGAAGGTGTTTTCAAAAATCGACCCACAAGAGTTATATGGCGTAAAAAAAAAAAATTCCTTTTTATGAGCTATTAGACCTTCAGACCTTAAATTTAACAAATATGCTGTTTTTTTCAGCTGAGATATGCGAAAAGCATTTTTTTTGTTTAATGTTCAATTCACGTAAAATTAACTCATTAAAAACTTCTTTATCCTTCAATCTGTATTGTTGAATCTTTCAATTCACCCGTGCGAAAAACGGGTACACCAGCTAGTATACATATAAAATTATTATAAGAATATTGTCACAAGAAAAAAACTTATTTAAATTCAAATTTTTTCAAAAAATGAAGAAAGGGTGGCATTTTTCAAAACACTATCATTTTATGAAAAAGGCTTCTATAATAATATTTCGCTAAAATAAAACAGACTTCAAAACAAGGGTTAAACTAATTTTTTACAAAAAAAATATGATTTAGAAGTGGATTTGTTCTTATTTTATAACATCACAGTAGAAATTTTTTGACGCGATGAACACCCATTATTATTTTAATAAGTGTGTGTGTGTGTTGTGTGTTTTTTTTTTTTTTTTTTTTTTTTTGTGTGTGTGTGTGTGTGTGTGTGTGTGTGTGTGTTGTGTGTGTGTGTGTGTGTGTGTGTGTGTGTGTGTGTTAACTCTGAAAATAATGTGAATTTTTCAAAATTTTTTATTCAACTCCTGTTTAGAAGTCCTATGTATGTACAGAAGCGTTTTCCATTAGAGGTGAATGTTTTGAAAGTATGCATTCTTACTTCCTTTTTTGCCAAAAAATAAGTTGTATTTAAATCATTTTTTTCTTGTAATGATGTTATTAAAACAATTTTATAGGGATATTGTAATTCAAGTGACACTAATTATGAAACAAATTATAGTTTTAAAAAAAATTAAAAAAATACCCTTTTATTGTAGATCGAACTAAGTTGTAACTTAATCTTTTAGTCGCCAAATCTCGAAATGGGATCTGAAATTAGTCGCCAGAAGCGGGATGGGATCTGGAAATGGGAAATCGTTAATCCTGATGATCCTGATGAGGACAATGGAACAAAATTATTAAATTACTGTATTGTCATCGGTCTTGGACAAGTGAGCAAAATTTCGAATTACTCTCACCTTTTAAAGTGGGTAAAAATTAAGTTCAAAGATTCCGTTACATACAAATGAAGCTTATAAAAGGGTATTAAAAAAATTATTCATTTGTACGCTTTTTCAAAGAAGTCACAATTCTGATAGAAATCAGTCATCTTAAATAAAAAAATAAGGATTTTTAAAATTTCTTTGATAATTGCTAATGACATCCATATAAAAAAAAATTCCAACTCTATTTTAAGAATTCATTTCATGTTGCTAAGTCTCATAGCTCAACAATCAAAACGCACATTATTTAATATTAATAATCACATACGATGAAGAATCTCGTAGAATAACTGTTAGAAAAATGGACTTACATTTAGGAATATTGCCAAACAGAATATCGCAACAAAATAAAGTATGTCAGATTATCAGGAGTTTTTTTACGTCATTCTAAAAAATTCACTGAAACAAAACTGAATACAAATTCTTGCGAATTCTGAAATTGTCGATAAACCAAGAATTTTCTAGTGTTCATTATTCACCCAAATTTGATTTGTTTATAAAATAGAAGTTTATCTGTAATAATATCTTATCAAAATTCGTTTATGATTCGATACCATTTGGATAAAATGAATTTCTACTGATACGTCGAACTATTCTGGAAAAAAATTACATATCGATAAATGGATCAATATTTTTTACACCCATGGCAACTAAACAGTTTATCGGATATTTTTACACTTTTTAATATCTTTTCAATACATCTAGATACTTTTTAACCAATTTAAAGATTGTTTTTAAGCAAAGTAGAGAGAGAATATTCTTTTAACATTTTTTTGTTTTTTAAAAAAGGAAATTTATAATTTCATTGTTTTGATGTTTTAGACCAGTCATTCACCATCTATTATCACGAAATGTCCATTACTGATAAGACCGTTTTATCAAGGACACCGGAAGGTGAAGACGATTCTCAAAATTTTCTTTCCGAAATTAATTATTCTAAACACGAATGCCTTTTCCAATTTCTACTAGTATAGTTAACTCTCTCCCTATATATATATATATATGTGTGTATATATTTATATATATATATAATTTTTTTTAAACTTGTAGTGACTGACACTTGATGTTAATACAACTTTTTCGAATATTAATTCCTTAATTAAATTTTAACAATGAATAAATAGTAACAAACAAAAATAATAGTCCAACAGCAGGTAATAGAAAAGAAAATCGTTCGTTGTGTCCCTGTAGTGCAATGGACATCGCGTTGGACTTTTAATCCAAAGGTTGTGGTTTCGAAACCCACCTGAAATGGCCTAATTTCTGAGAATGTGATTTCTTTTTTAGTATACTATTTTATTACAATAATTATATTGAATTAATGACAAATAATAACAAACAAACAAAAATGTCCAACACCATACATATAAAGGAAAATGGAAAATCGCTTTCTATTTTGCCACTTAATATTATGATTCTGTCATACTAAAAAGTAACTAAAATAAAATGTTTCTTTATTGACCTAAGTAGGAATTGGCTTAACTTTTTTTTTATATTACTTGTTTTTCGTATTTTAAAGAATATAAGTCATACTAATTGTAAATAAGGTAAGTTGTACATTTGGAAAAATTCTATCGAAGAAATATACATATATTTCTTTGGAAAAGTTTCACTTGACTGAAAGAATGTATTGATTCGCTGTAGACATTGAAACATTGAAGGGGTGCTTCTTGTTATATTAGTTGCACATTCCTTTCGTAAAATGAAACACACACAGCCAGTGGTGCACACAAGGGGGGAGTTCTGGAGGTCCGGACTACCCCCCCCCCTTAAAGCCTTTGATTTTTTTTATTGACTATAATCCTTTGTATATAGTACGTAAAATTTAATTAAGTGTATGTTATTATTAATTTTTATTAATGCTAATTATTCATTCAATTATTAGTTTTTTTACTGTTTACCGAAAATTGACGGAGCATGATACGAGAATAGTGGACTTTCGACCCTGGACCCCCTCCCCTTGAAAAATTCTTGTGTGCGCTACTGCACATAACACAAACAGCGACAAAGCACATCACAAAGACATGCGGACATTATGGTGATACGCAAAAACATTCTTTGTTCTCTCCAGAGATCTCAGCTTTTATAATTTTCTCAACCAGAAACTCTTAGAATCACACGTTTTCCAGTAAATACTTTTGTGACGGGCCAATTTCGCGGAGGATGCAATATTACATCATCTTTCAAGAAACTCGAACGAGGCCGTTTTTAGGGGATAAAAGTTGTGGTTAACAATATATTTCACTTCAGGTAAGTAAAGTAAAAATTAATTGCCACGTGGAGTCTTGTAGGTCCTTTAGAACATTTTTCATCAAATAAAATTATTCGAGGGAAAATTTAAGTGTGCACTATTACATTCATATACATTCCTTCAATTAACTGTTAATCAATGTATAATTATTTTAAGGTATTTTGTATATTCTCACAAACAAATCTGATTGAACGAATAATTCAAGAAAAAAAACTATGAATAAAAGTGTAGCTAATCCAGGAACCAATGGACTAAATTCATGTGACGTCATAATCACATGATAATTTTAAACCACGTGTTTTTAGCCAATCAAGTTCAAAAACACATGTGACGTCATAGTCACGATAAATGCAATTATCTATTTTCAGCAAACCAGTTCATGCACTTCGTTGTTGCCAAATTACGCTTTTTACAAAAACTTTTTTTTAAAAAAATTAATATTGGTCACTTTATTTAAAAGTACATGTATAAAACAAGACTTTTTTTTCTTTAATTTTAAAATCTTTTTGCAGAAATTTCTTCTTATAACTCTTGAGCACCTTTACCCAATTATGCAATTTGAAATTTTACCTAAGTTTTACAAATAGACTAAAAAGTACGAGCTATAGTTTATAGTCCGTTTTGAATTCAATGTAGAACACGTGTTTATATTATCATGTGACCGTCATGAATTTAGTCCATTATTAATTTGTTAATTTCACTGTATTCATTTGAGTAGAGTGAAAATATTCAAAAGAACATCCAAGCAAAATAATATTTAATGAAGTATAATTAACTTAGGAAAAATAAGGAATGAATATGTGGGTGTGATTACAATTTGCTTCTAATTATACAACTAATTTATTCATACCATAGTTTAATCCAATTAATTCCTTTAATTGAACTCAATACTCCTATGAGGTAAACAATCCAAAGTCACACATTCCTTAGCTAATCAGTATGGAGATAAGGGTTGGGGGATCCCGTAGAACGTAAATAACCCCCTTGTTTATCAGTTCAGAGATAAGTGGGGGTCCTTCGTCTGCGAAAACGGTGGTATGATGCCACTTCCACCCTCGTTCAACGAGATCGTGATAAGAAAAGAGGACGGTGGGCACTTCCGCCCAAGTGTGCCAGCTTCCGGATTTGTATATGGCCACCAACGAAGCCCTCGACTGATCATTAGAAAGTCAAACTCGAAAGAATGTAAAACTCATTCTTACCCTTTGAGTTGTTTCACGTGTTTAGCCAACTTTTTTTTATATTTTAGCATAGATCATAGATGATTTTCAATCGATTAATTTTTTTATAATACTAAATTTGCCTTATACACTCTTTTGTAAGCCCTAAAAATTTAAGTGGGACGAAAAAAAATGGAATTAAGATTCAAGTGTAGCAAAATTTTTTAAGAGGACACGGTACGATTCAACTTACAAAAATCGGACAAAAAAATCAAATTTAATTATTTTAGCTTAAACTATTCTTTATATACTTTTCTATAACCTGACAAAATTTGAAAGCTCTAAACTTAAGAAACACAGAATTATGCCAATTTTTGCGTTCGGTTTTATTCACATCTTTATGGCAAATCAAAACTTTAAACTTACTTATCTCGGAAAGATAAAATAACTAGTTTGTCTTCATTTAAAAGGCCAAGGCTTTTTTTTCTATTGATCCTAATGCTTTGATTTTTTTTTATTTATTGCTAATCGTACATGTAACAAAAGTTGGTATGCATTTTTGAATCAAAGCAATGCTAATTTTTTTTTAAATAATTGAACTCAGAATTTGTAAATTGTTTAAAGTATTTTCAATAAGCATTGTACGAAGACCAATAATGTTATCACAAAACCCGTACCAACTTTTGTTATGCATAGTTTAACGTACTTGTTAATCAAATTTCATGCGTGTATGCAAACTTTTGTAGTAGGAGTAACATTTTAAAATCACTTCACAAATTTTAAGATTTTTCCCTAAGAAAATAAATAGCTATCTTTTTATGAAATTTTGAGCACAAAATCTGTTTTACATAGTGTACACACATAGAAGGCAACCAGAAAATTTTAAAAATCCTTAAATTAAAATTTTTTGCTTAAATCGTACTATGTCCTTAAGGCTGTATGCCCTTAAGGACCCGAATTTAGAATATTTTTCCCATATTATTCAGTTTACTTCTGATATAAAATGTGTTTCGCATTTTTCCCCTATGCCGTAATGCTAAATGAGTTATCACTTTACACATTAAAACGAAAAGGAAATTATTTATGGAATATTTTGAAATTTTAAAAACGCTATATTATCAACAGATGTATGAATTACAATGTAGCAAATTTTCATGAAAATTGAGACATTTTTCTGTCTGAAAATGTTCTCTGCGTTTAGTCCAGACCAGTGATTCCCAAAGTGGTCTATATAGACCCCTAGGGGGTCTATGACGACCTGCAAGGGATCCACGAAAGCAAAAAAATAATTTGGGGGTCCACGAGGTGTAAATGGTGGTCTACGATTGTGGCTCTCCTTAAACCAGACCGTGACTAATAATAAAAGGAAATTTAATCAAGTGGAAACTACACTTACCTATTTAACAGATTTATTTACTAAATTTAATGAAATTTATTTGCAGTTACAAGGCGACAGCGTAAGTGTGTTATTAGGACCACATTTCACACAGCCTTTCTTGCCAGAATTAAGTTAAAGGAGCATAATTTTGGTCATCGCCAACATTTAAATACCCTTTTTTTTAGATTTTAAAACCAGGTTTGAGAATGTTTTGACTATCGTAGTACCGAAAATGACAATGAATTCGTATGGTCACTTTGAAAAAAAAAATCAGATTATAAGAATTAAGCACTTGTAATATGCACTAACGAAGATCTTAAAGTAAAATTTAGAAACGATGTCAACAATTTTAGCTTTAAAAACATACCTGTTATTCATTCGATATTATGGAATATCTTGAGAAAGCTTTTAATTGTTTTTTCGATTGAGAAGGTGCACTTGCCAATCTCCAAAACAAAAATGGAAGAAGAAAATAATGGACACCATTAACCGAGGAGATATTTAGGGTTAACCCCTAATAAGATTGATTCCAAATATTGAAAGTTTATTATTGCATCCCCAGATTCCTCCCTCCCTCAAAAAGCACTTGTTTGTTACACAGTTACTTTATGCAACAGTTATTTTATGCACTAGTTAAATTTTAATTTAATTAACAAATTAAATTAACTAACATGTGTTTTCTTAAAATTTTAACTCTTCCATACTTTACTAGAGTTAAATTTGTTTAATCTTTTAAAGTAAATAGCTCTATACCTGCTGTCAAAAACCCATTTAAGTTGATAAATTTGCACAAATTTAATATTAGGAAAGTACTATTTCCTAACTTTTCCAAACTGAAAAACCTGCCAGGGGATCTATGAGGCTAAAAAGTTTGGGAACCTATGGTCCAGACTCTCGTAAATTTAGAGAAGACAGCCTTAATAGTTTAAGAACTCTGAATGTGTTTAAAACAAAGCATACTATAAAACAGTGATTCTTAAATTTTCGATCGCCGTGGCCCCCTTATATCATCGTGACATCGCGGACCCCCCAAATTTTTGAACATCCCATTCTTAATCAAAATACAAGTTTTAGTTCAGTTTTTTCATTGGGGACTATTTAATATCTAGTCTAATATGGCGGCACATCTTTAAATTTTTCCACGAGGCCTTTGAGTCTGTAAAAGAAAGAAATCTCAACGTTACATGAGAGACTCCACGAAACCCCAGTGTTCCACGGACAACAGTTTAAGAACTGTTGTTACAAAAAATTACGATCTCTAAAAAAACTATGAACAAACTTTGCGAAACAAAAATAGATGTCACAAAATGTAATTTTCGCAAGAATATTGCGAAGAAAAGCGAAAAAGCAGAATAACTCACCCACTAACGTACAATTCAAAATTTGTTCAATAACCACTGATTGATGCCACCCCCATTTTATGTCTTAAACAGGGCCAAGTGCTTATCATTATAGTAGCGAACCAAAGTTTCATCAGAAAAATACCAGTTCCAAAGAAGTTTATGGTTTGGTGGATTAAGTCTAACCAGTTAAGGTTAGTAACAACAACAGTTTCAAAAAAATATCGGTTTCAGCTAACCCAATTTCGTGCTTTTGGACTTTTCGTCTTTGTGCTACGTCACCCGTACAGACTCAAACATTTTATTTTTATTTAATATACCATTAGATCTAGGATTTCTAACCTTTATTTCTTGCTGACCTTTTTGCGATTATCTCAGTACAGCAGCTACCGCAAAACCGAAGTAAATAGGGGGGGGGGCAGAAAATTGCGGTACATCATATGTACCACTGAGATTTAAGGGTTAATTCATTTTATTATTATAATTCAGTTATTTCATAAAAAAATATTTTATCATGAGAGCCTCTCTTAGTTAGCATTATAAGCTCATAAATGAAATTTGTTTCTTGTGGATCAGTTAGTAGAAACGCAGGTATAGAAAACTTTATTAAGGAATATTAGTAATTCATGCAATTTTGATATTAATCATTATAAAAATAAATTTAACAATCATTTTTTCTTTATATGGAATATGTTCTTATAATAGAATTCTAATATAGCCCCTAAAACTGAATTTCCATTGTGCCATGGATCAGTGATATATACAGACTTCTTTTATGGGGCGGAAGTTTATGTTTTGAAAATCAAGTACACTGAAGAGGGGAAGCATTCGTTATCAGCCATTTTTGGCAATTTTTCACTTGTCTCAGATAACAGGAACTGTAACATTCCACAAAGGCTAAGAAAATGTAAACATCGGGTCACCGAACTTCAAAAGGCGGGAACTTAAGAATACAGGACACACGACATGACCAATAATCTAGGATAGAAGACACAAAGGGACCAATCACACAGAGATTTTAACTTCAATGGGATTTGGTTAAAAAAAAAAGCACGCTCGAGGAAAACACGACAGCTTCTTTTCCTCAGAGTTCTTTCCACGACAAAGTAAAACCGAACCCTCATTTTCCCTATTCCGTTTCTCAGACAACTGAATTATGAAATAAATTACATTAAATTATTACTTAATCCTGTAAATAAACCTTAAAGTTTATTTCTTCTACGGAATTCAAACAATCTGAACCTAAGTAGTGAAAGCACTGAGGTGAATGAATGAATATTAACGTCGCATTGTTAAGTTACACGGGGGCTTTTGGCGACGGACCTCGAAATTTTGAACCATGGTCAAGTGACGAGGACGACATGAGCTGGAACCCCTTCTCCTAACTACCACACCAATGGTAGGGCGTTTGAGCTCTCAACAGACGACAGAGCTCTCCAGTACACAGCGGGTCTTCAGCGGCATCAGGTTCGAACTCATGACACGCCTGGCCACTAGGCTACCGCGGCCACACACTGAGGCGAAATCTTAAGGCTTTCATCAGCTAATGTTAAAGAATAAGACTCCAGTTCAGAGTATTTTTTTTTCAAATATAAAAGTACTCAAACATTAATAAAATACAGCAGAACGTCGTTTATCCGAACGTTTATTATCCTGAGCGTCAAATATCCGAACTAAAATCCGGATACGTTTTCGAACAGTGTAATGCCCAACAGTTGTTTCGCATGAGGCCAAAATGATGGGAAAACTCAAGGTGAGGAATATTTGGGGAATTTCAGCTGTGTAATTTGGTTAACATCTGCGCGGAATATTAGATCAGTCTGTTTCCAAGTAAAGGGGTGTATACGTGCTCTTTTGTTGATGTAGAAACCTGGATGGCATGCGGTGCAGAAGACTGTGGATTTCAAATGCTAAATCATGATGAGGTTGTGATTTCCGTGCAAGAAGAGTCCGACCCTGTCGACGATGAAACGAATGAAGACGAGGACGAGAACAACAACAAACGAAAGTAGCAAGGGTCCTTCAAATGCAGACGCGTTTTTTGCGTTAAGAGTGGTACGAACAACAGAGTGCTGTCCTACTCAACTACTGCTGCTCAAGAGAATCAAGGACCTTGCGGCGAAAAAACGAAGGTGTACAAAGGTACAGCGAAAATCAAGGTAAAATTGCGACATTTTGCACATTTTTTGCTTTTTCTTCAAGCTCGTTTCCCGCATGTGATGATTTCAATATTCGTATAGAGTCCTGTTTCATATACTGCATGGATCGCATTCGGTTTTCGGTTATCCGAACAATCGCGTATCCGAACGGTGTCCGGTTCCAACTGATTCTGATAAACGACGTTCTACTGTATTCTGGTATCACTATTCTGTAGAGAATCACTTATATTATCATACAACTAATTTTTATCCCAAGTTGACACATTTTTTCTTATTTAAAAGGTGTTTCGCATTTTTCTCCTATACCGTAATGCTAAATGAGTTATCATTTTACATGTTAAAAGAAAAACGGATTATTTATGAAATATTTTGAAATTTTAAAATCATATTATAAACAAATGCACAAATTTTTATAAAAATTGAGGGACTTTTTCTGTCCGAAAATGTGGTCCGCGTAAAGTCCACACTGTCGTACTTATGGCAAAAACAGCCGAAATGCCAAAAATTTTAAAAAATATTTTGGTCTACGAAGGAACAGAAGGGGTTTGAACTCTTAAACTCCACCCTTTTCTTTGCCATGGCCACGGTCAATATTGGACCGCAGTTCGTAGGATGAGGGCTTCATTTTTACGAGGAGGGTTAAGGTATCCGACTACCCTAAAACTGTGAATTTTGCCAAAAATTGACAAATTTTTTTAATGATTTTAATTTATGGGCCATCTTACTAGCTTTATAAAAATGCCAAGTTTATCATTTTCCGTTCACTAGAACAAAAACTACAAGTGTTTTAGTAAAAGCAGATGCCATTACTCTAAGCAAGATGCCATACTTTAAGACGCGTTTTACTCGAAATGTTTTTTTTTATCCTACGCCCGTCTTCGGCATCTGTGCCATTACTAGAAATGTGATTTTTTGAAAATAATCAAACGGGGTCAGTGATTGCTCAAAAAGTTTTGAACATAATTAACTATGAAATTTTTTTTTAAGTTCTGTATAATAGTAGAATTGTTGTGACCTTCAGATTTATCAATCACTGTTTTATTACAAAATTTACAGTCCCTATGTGAATATAATCACTGTCTTTTTAAGCATTTTCATATAGTAACCGAGATAAAGTGCTCTAGTTTTTGTAAAAAAGAAAATATCTCTTATCCTGGAGGTTGTTTCAAAATTGATTAATATAGCAACCCATTAGATTGAAAAAATTGAAAATTTGTTTATAATCCTTTGGTGCAGAATGGGCCACGTTTATGCTACTTTTTGTCAATTGTTACCGATTTTTCCCATTTTAGTAATAATAATTCCTTTTTCTCTTCTTAATTTTAACACAATTTTCTTAAAATGCACTAAACAAATCTAAATAAAACAAAAAAATCCCCGGATCTCCTTTTTTTTAAAAAAAAAAAGTCGCCGTGATCAGTTGGATACCTTAAAGGATGAAATGCCATATTTCTAACACATATTTAATTCTACATTGAAGAGGAAAATAAAACTACTTACGCGTTTCTACTCAAAAGTTTTTATTTTTAAAAATCTGTATCCTTTTTGTTTTACCAGTCGCATCGATAGAACTATTTAAAGCAAAGCACGTTAAGATACAATGTGGTGTGTGACATTTCACTAGTATCTGTGACACATTTGATAATAACGAGAATATTGCATAATATTTTATGCGATAATACTAATGATAAAACATGACGTTAAATGATAATAATGAGGATATTGCGTAATTACTGTGTGAATGATTAAGGTTGATATTATGACGAGAATAGCGCAGTAAAGGATATTTTTAACCATTGATTTCAATGACAAAAAGTATTGAAAAGATCTGTACCGAGAAACTTGAAAAGCTTGAATATATTTACAAGAATAAAAGACGTAAATTTATCATAAATCCTTGAAGTGTTTCATGGGATAAATTTCATTCAACTACTTTATAATCGTCTCGTTTCTTCTTCTCTACAACAATTATTTTTTTGAAAATTAAAGATTTATTTAATGCCAGCATCAAGGTGTTTGGGGGCTTTTTAACTTTCTTCAGGGGTGGCGAACCTTTATGGATCAACGTACCATTTTTTAAAAAAGAAATATTTAATGAGGCATAGACGTGCCTTCAAATAATTTTGACTCGTGATTACTGGAAAAATAATGAAATTAAATACTAACAACTCAACTAACAACGAAAAATACATTTTGTACCGTATAGTAGTAAATATTTTAGTAAAACGTGTAATTCAAATTAAAGTAACATTAGTGTGACTTGCTGCAAATTAGATGACAAATAACTTATATTAGGATTGTAAGATGCTACTTTTAGCAGAATGCATGCTGAATGGAAGTCATCTGCCAAGGTTTCGAAGAGAGTTTTTAATGTTATTCATCTCTGAAAATAATGACTCACAAGCATAGATAGTTGAAAATATGGTTAAAATGGTATAAGCCAGTTTTTTCAAATACAGTAGAATGTCGTTTATCCGAATCAATTGCGACCGGACACCGTTCGGATACGCGATTGTTCGGATAACCGAAAACCGAATGCGATCCATGCAGTATATGATACTGGACACTATACAAATATTGAAAATCATCACATGCGGGAAACATGCTTGAAGAAAAAGCCAAATAGGTGCAAAATGTCGGAATTTTACCTTGATTGTGGAAAATAATCACTTTTATTTCGCTGTACCATTGTACCCCTTCGTTTTTTCACTGCAAAGTCTCTGATTCTCTTCAGCAGCAATAGTTGAGTCGGACATCACTCTGATGGTTGTTCCTACCACTCCATAGCTATCTCTAACGCAGAAAAACGTGTCAGAATTCGATGGACCCTAGCTACTTTCGTTGTCGTCTTCGTCTTTATCCGTTTCATCGTCGACCGGGTCGGATTCTTCTTGCACGGAAGTCACTATCTTGTCATTATTTAGCATTTGAAATCCACAGTCTTCTGCATCGCATGCCATCCAGGTTTCTACATCAACAAAACTGAACAAAAAAAGCACGTATACACCTCCTCACTTGGAAACAAACTGACTTAATATTCCGCTCAGATGTTTACCAAATCATACAACTGAAGTTCGCCAAATATCCCTCACCTTGGGTGTTCCCGTCACTTTTAGCCTCACAGGAAACAAATGTTGAGCATTGCACTGCTCGTAAACGTATCCAGACTTTGATTCGGATATTTGACGTTCCGGATAATAAACGTTCATATAAACGACGTTCTACTGTAGTTAAATGTGTCTGAAATCACTTCGTAACACTTCATAGTTAACTTTGTTACTTTCAATGGTGGTGTGCCCAAAATATTGTGTCGCGTGCCATGAGTGGCACGCGTGCCATTGGTTCGCCATCCCTGCTATAGATCCTACACTGATTGTAGTTCAACTCACCATAAACAGAGAGAGAGAACCAGTAAAACTTTTTTTACTGTGCTGTAGCCTGTGTATAGTTTTATTATTATCGATAAACAAAATGTTAGAAATATAAAAACACACATATATTTCTAACAATTTTGAATTGAAGTAATGTTTCGCACAAAAACAGGGTCATGGTCATGAGCTCGTAGCCGGCGTATCATGATTTCGAGCCCTAGTGTCCCTGAAGCCCCCCCCCCGGAGGCTGATGCACGTTAAGTATATCATAGATCAAAGTCCTCCAGTTGATGTGGAGAGGCAGTTTGAAGAGTTGGGTTCTGACTCAGAGGTCATCTTCGTCATTTGACCATTGCTCACGATTACAATGTCCCCGGCCAATAGCCCTCGTGTTGCCTTACTGTGCGACATTAATAAACACTCCCTCTTTCGTAATTGCGTTTCTTACGTTCTATTTCGACATTCCGTATAAAAGATGCAGTTAAGGTTATAAGTAAAGACGGCAATCACCAATTTTAAAAGGGAGACATATTTCCCATAATCATTGAAAGGTTAACTATCTTTATGTTCTCAAAAAATAAATTTCGAAGAATTTCGTGTAGTTGTTGCTTTATTACTCCCCTTCCCCTCGTCCTGAAAAAAGTAATCTATTTTAACATAAGATACTTCTTTTCCATTAAGGGGATTGGCAAAGTTCGGGACAGTAATTTTGAAAAAGCGTGTCAAGGAATAACTTTTTGTAGTGTCAGTTAAATTAGAATATATATATGTCAAGTGGAAAAGTTTAGCTTCAGAATTAAATAAATAATAAATACGAATATAGAGCGAACTCTTTACTATAGCGTAGGGATTTAATGGTAAATAAGACTACTGAAAGGTAGAGAGTGTAAGCGGAAAGATAGCTGGTGACTCCTCGCTGTGATGTCGTTTTTTTATCGCACTCGGTTGAACACCAAATGGCCGCCATTTTGGATTTAATATGTTAGAAGAAAAATTAAGAAGTTATTTAGATAGGATGCTCTCCTCATTTTACCGGCGGGCCATATATATATATATATATATATATATAGTTTTAAGAGTGTTATAACGGGAAAAATGTTTTTAAATGTAAGATTCTTGCAAAAAAAAAAAAAAAAAAATGACATATCTCCAAAATATTTGCCTTTTATGGAGCATACTTCTATAATAATATTATGTATATATATATATATATATAGCTACTATACTGGGCAGAGGCAGGATTTTTTTTATAAAAAAAAAACTCGCCTTATTTCCAAGGTCCCGATCAATTGAAATAAAAACGGGGGTTTTTTGTAAAAATTTTCTCTACTCTGATGTTATAAAATATGAATCTACTTCTAAGCAATATTTTTTCAAAAACCTTAGTTCACCCCCCGGTATAGATGTTCTAGCTATATATAAACAAAATGTATCATTATAGAAGCATTTTTAATAAAAGATGAATGATTTGAAAATATGTCACTTGCTTAGTTGTTTGCCAAAAAATTGCATTTAAATAATTCTTTTGTAATATTTTTAAAACAATTTTACACGTATATTCTAATTCAACGGACACTAAATATCAAAACAATTATCCATTTATATACTTTTTCAAAATCGCCTTAAATAATTTTTACTGCAAATATATATATAAGTTCGATGTATATATATAAATTACTTCTCAATTCTTTAAAATTTTAACATGCTGGTTATAAAAATATAACAACAGTCCATCCTTCTTCATCTTTAACAATACAACTTGACATTTACCACATTTGTTAACCTTGACATTTCCTAACCACTGATAAGACTCCAAGCATAAAAAAAACAACAGTAAACTTCTGTAATCAAGTGTAATACATTAGTAATTACACTAGAGCAAAAGGTAATTTGTAACGTTCGCATTTCTCGCAAGGGCGAATCAGCAAATGAGAAGAGTAGGATCCCTAAAAATCGATGGAATCGTTTTCGTTCATCAGCAAATTACAAAATTATCACACTTCTAGAGAACACTGATAACTAATCCGTGATTCTTGCTGATAAGCTGGCAAGTCGATTAATGAAGCAATTTGTTACATTCACTAAGGAGTACAGGCGCAAGATTATCTAATGATGTGCTTTGGGAGAACATCACAAAAGTTCTTAAAATATTTTTGGGAACTTAATATGTATCACATAAATCATGTAATGCTGGAAATTTGAGTTATGAACAGTGTCCGGAACTAATTTAAAAAATATTTTCGTGTTTTTTAACCAGTTAACTGTGACTGACGAGTATATTCGGCATGAGGAAGTTGCAGTATTTTGTGTAATGACGAGTATACTCGGAATGGGGAAGTTGCAGTGTTTTGTGCAATGACGAGTGTACTCGGTATGGGGAAGTTGCAGTATTTTGTGCAATGACGAGTATACTCGACATGGGGACGTTGCAGTATTTTGTGTAATGACGAGTATACTCGGCATGGGGATGTTGCAAGATTTTGTTTAATGACGAGTATACTCGTCATGCAGAAGTTGCAGTATTTTGTGTAGTGACTATACTCGGCATGAGGAAGTTGTAAGATTGTGTAATGACGAGTATACTCGGCATAGGAAAATCGCAGCATTTTGTGTAATAACGAGTATACTCGTCATGGAGAAATTGTAGGATTTTGTGTTATGACGAGTATACTCGTCATGTGTAAAAAGTAGTGGCCATTCGCTATTTAAATTTTAAAATTTTTGAGAAAAACAAAACACATTCTTAAATTTCAAGATGCTTAAAATATTTTGAGGCCAGGCAGATTAAAACAAATACATAAAAAATATGAAAAATTTAAGAAATCATGCGTTCCCATATGCACCGGCTGAAACAGCATATAAGTTCTATAACGAATTTATTTATACATTATGATAATGTTTTTTAGATGTTAGCCTGAAAGGGGCAAAAGCAAAAGTCGGAAAGTTGATTTATAGGGCTCCACTCAGGTATGGTCAACCATGGGAGCTGTTAGTCCAAAATTCCTAGTTATCAAGTGGTATAAATGCCAATAGTTGGATGTTACAACCATGTGCTGACATTAGAGCAATGGCCCAATGCCGAGCTGCACAGTGGCGTAACTCGGAATATTAGCCCCCCCCCCCCTGCAAACTCAGGTTTTGAGAGCAAAGTCCAAATATGTACTTAGTGTAAGTCAAGCTTTGGACCCCTAGAGTCCCTGCCCCAAAATGCGGGGGAGTACGTTACACCACTGGAGCTACCTAAAGAACGGTTATTGAAGTGGGAAAGGCAAGAATTTTTCTGTTTGGTTAGAGGACTGTAATCAACCGTACAACTACTTCAGAACTTCCTCAGTGTCAAGACAGGTAGAAAATATTTTGTCAATACAGAAGGAAGTAAATTAGTGTGTGCTTAGGTCTCTCATTCAGGGAATTTTGATAGTCTCAAAGGAATTTTCCAAGAACTTTGTGGTCGTTGATCTCATGAACTCACGACTATGCTAAATTACTTTATAGCTCCGAACGTAGACCCCTTCCCATACAATGAGCATTAGTAATAAAATTGGCAATCTTATAAAATAAATCCATCTTTTTGACTCAATATTTTAACAGTGACACTTAATCTGTGATTGACGAGTATACTCGTCATCGCTCGATTTCCGTGGCACACATAGTTGCGCGACGCTCTCAAACGGGGGCGCTACAGTTAACTGATTGATAATGTATTGGTTGAAAATAATGTCATTTGGAAAAATTCAAGATATATTTTAGTTTAAACTTCAGAGAAAAATTAAAAAGGTTCGTAAAATGAATCGTCAAAATATACACATTGCATTCGGTTATTCATGATTCTTTCCAATGTTTCGAAGCACTGTAATAAAAACAAACTAAGACGAATAGAGCAAAAAAGGACATTTAAAAACATGCAGAAACAATTCAGGTTTTATTTACATGCCTTACAAGTGTTCTATGTGTAAAATCTTCGTCATACGGTATATATCAATGTCCTGCCACACTTTACCCAACATAATACTTTCAATGTAATTGATATTACATATTATTCTCTTTCAGCAGCTACATCACAAGGCAAAGGGGTTACAAAAACTTTGTCTTCAAAAAGACAAAGTTTTCGGATAACATGGAAAGGATAACACGTACTGACAATAACGTTGATAATACCATGTACTAAAATGCGGCCGGAACTGGACTATCGCCTAGATGTATGGCATGTAACCAAGGTTTTACACATGGAACACCTGGAAGGTATGCAACTAAAACTTTCTGTAATCTTTCATATGTTCTTTTTTGCTGTATTCTTTGTTAGTTTTTTTACTATAGCGCTTCAAAGTATTGGAAGGAATTGTAAATAATCCTGTATTAGAATACTTGCTCTAACAGATTTCACTTTGAGATCATATTCAACAGGTTGCACAAGCCACACTTATGCGCTGACAGACAAAGAAAGTTTGTTAAAAAATGAAAAGTAGGTAAAATCAGATTCAATAAACATTGTCTTCTTTTCAAAATCACAAACACAAAGAAACCTGCTGGCAGGACAAGCCTTGTCGACCCCTGTTCTCATATTGGTACAGAAGTAGGATTTTTCGTACCATATCTAGCCGACGGATTTCTTTTTCGAGTCTGCCTTTTTTTGTATAAAATGCTCAACAAATCCAGCAACGTCGTTTCATTTGGTTAGTACATGATTAGCCAAATATCTTAGCATATTTTAGACATTTCCAGAATCAGCAGATAAAGTGGGGAAGAAGTCTTGAGGGGGATACCAGTACGTGACTTACTGTACGTGACATTTCTCATGAACCTCTCTATCTTGAAAAAAATCTAACTGACAAATCTAAAAATCACAGCAAAGGGACGCCTTTCTTTCGAAAATCGGTGATCCAATCAGATTGTTCTCTCTCGTCCTGGTGAGAAAGAACCTCCTATCTGTATGACATATTTCTGAAAACTCTTTCATGATCCAATAAGCGGTTCCCTCTATTAGATAGGAAAACACGCCCACTCCAGCTAAAAGCTACTCCTATTGGCTAGACAAGTGCCAGCTACAACTCTAACTTAAAAAACTTTTCTGGGGTCACTTTTTAAATTAATCTTACATTTAAAATAAACTCTTAGTTATTTATACTAAAGTTAAGTGAGATAAATCAAATTGTTAAAGCATTACCGTTAAGATCTGTAGTAATTCAAAGTTATAAAAGTGAAAAGAGTAAATCTCTCTCAAGTTCCAGACAGCGCGTGAGGACACGACAGAAGTAAGGGATCCATGTATACGCAATGGCACATAGATCCTATCGCAGATTCTTGCATTTTTAGCTACTTGAGCAGCTTTCTTTCATAATTTGAAATACATATAACCCAATTTTAAAAATTCAGCGAGGAAATGACACCTGATGGTAGAGAGAAAAGATTGTTTTATCTTATTCTCAGCAATCCTAAATAATTCCTCTACTATTGAACATGAGGTTTCCGTATCCATGCGTTCTTTATAATCAATCAACATTTTGATTATACCATTTAATTAACCTTTTCAATGTTTCCAGATATTTACCAAACATCATATACACATATATATTGTACAACATAAATATTTATGAAATTGTGCATACTACCTCCCTCAATTTAATTTTTTTTTATTAATCATAGCTAAAATAGTGCTCATAGAAAAATCTAAAAATTATAAAAGATCGTAAGTAAAACAGTGCTCATAGAAAAATCTGAAAACTAAAATAGTGTTTACTGAAGCACTTAAAATGCAAAAACCTCAGAACTGATTCTTCTAAGTTGATAGATCATAAGTCAATATAATAATATTTTAATTGTAATTATAATAACCGATTAAAGATTTATTTGGTTTAAATAACGCATCGAATGATGAATGGTATTTAAATCAAACCCAACCCAACAGTTTTCTTTTAATATGAAATAATTCACGACGAAAAGTAAAAGAAAAACTGTACCAATTATAATTTTCAAACCTCTATTTTTACCCATAATTCTCTCCTTCTATTCTTTCAAGAAATATATAATCTTTCAGTATTTCAGTAAAAAGGAAGGAAAAGAAAATGATCCAACTCTCAGAGAAACCAATTTTTCTTCTAAAGATTTAAAAATAAAAATATTTATTGATCTCGGGATCCGCTAAACAAATAAAAATTTACAATATACAAGATAAATTCCCATACAATAAACATGAGGACTCTAAAATATTTATTTATAGAATTTATTCATATACAAAAATTCGAAGTGTGGAAGTTTTACTGTGTATTTACTTTTCAATTACAACTCTGATAATAGCAAGCGCAATACACAAAATGTTTTCTAATATAAAAATTTTTTTTAAATAATTATTTACCAATAGATCTTGTTGGGCAAAGGGCATTCTTATTGTAAGGGGTTTTGTAATAATTTTCTAAGCAACCCTTTTGAGGATTCTGCGTAGTAAATATTAGAATCCTCAGATATTTAGGTGATAAGCTACATGAATTAGCAACACAACCATTGGACATCGAACTCTTTATGACCCTTACCAAAACAAAAACTTTTCTTTTTGCTTAAAATTTTTGTTAATCATTTTTTTTTCAACTAGTGATCTTTGTTTTTTATCAATAGATCAAGGATAACACCAATTCATGAAAATAAAAAATAAAATTGTTTTATTTATATAGTCTTATGGACACATACAGCTTGGTTTGTTTATGATATCTATCACGCGTTCAGTGCTCAAACAATTTACTCTACACCTTTTTTTTCCTCAACAAGTGCTAAAAATATTCATTTAAGTTATTTTTCCAAAAGGAAAACGAAAAAAAAATTATTAGTTCTATATTTATAAATATATTTTTTTAATGTCTTACTTTTTAAAAAAAAATATTTTCATAAAAGGTCATTATATATTCAAAAATGTAAGTTTATTTAATAAAAAACTAAAAACTCTTGATTCCGCACAACACACACACAATTAAGTAATAAATTCATTTTGTAAGTATAATATATATAATAAGAATTACACAAGTGTTACTAAAAACCAATGTATTATATATCCTACGTAGATGACGATTTAAATAAATATATTTAAAAAAAATATGGTCACAGCTACGTAGGGATAAAATTAAAAGCTACAGAAACACTAGAATCAAATTAATATCCATATAATAAAAATTTCAGAATTTTTTTTTTTTTTTACCATCAAGATTTATTAAATTTTATAATTTTACTTACATTATCATTTTACACATCCCTATCTAGATTTAGTAAGGTCATTCGATAACCAGTTTTTAAGATTTTATCTATGAATATTTCTGTTACTAATATGATTTTTATAAATGCTATTTTCTATTGAATTTTAAATACGTACAAAACAGTATTTCAAAAACTTTGTAGCAATTTGTTGAAATTAAGATTTTTCGAGCAATGAAATATGAAAATGCATGAACAAATCCTATTGAAGAAAAACAAATATAAATAATGATTTTTTTTTAAAAAAAAAATGGAGGAAACTATTATAATTCTTGCGACAAAAATTATCCAGGAAATTTAGAAAAATCTAAGATTAAAATAAAAAGTTCAGAATAATTTTTACGATTTTTAAAAAACGTTGATATAACACTATTGTAAAATGTATCAAATAATGTTGCCCCGAAAAATTCATTTCGCTAATATTAAAAGACTAATCAATTTAAGAAAAATCCATTCTTATATATTATTAAATTATCAAAAAAAGTATGTAATAGAAATAATTACCATTTTTTTCCTGACAACTACTTCACCAAAAAATCCATTGACGCCTCAAATTTTATTCCACAAACTCATTAAAACTATAACGCAACTTTTAAATAAAAACTAAGAAAAATTAAAAAAAACTATGTAAGGTATTCCTCGCAAAGAAACGCTTCGCTCCTGGCCATCCCCTCTTAGTAAGGTAAAATGTTTACTATCATCTAGTGGGACGCAAGTAAAAGTGACAGGGGTTCTATACAGATGCGCACGCAGTGGAAAAGGGGAAAAGGACCATTTACGCCAACAACTCAACTCAACACTACTCGGACGTCTTTTGATAAAAATAATCGGACAAAGAAAAAGCAGAGGCACAGTGCGGCAAAGGGGGTACACACACATACAACCAAAAGCCGAAATGTTCATTTACATTATCGCTTGGCGTTATCTGGCTGGTTACAGTCTTTGGTAAAGGGATGGGGGAGAGGAGGGTCGAACGCTCCCGACCGATATCGACTTTTATCGTTTGGAGGTTAGTAATCCCAAAGCAGGGTAGAAATCAGCGAAAACTGAACTTTTCCTTTTTTATGTTTTTTTTTATTTTACTTTTTTTTCTTTTTCTTTTTACTTCATTCTCTACCCGATGCATGTTGGTGGGTGATAAGAACCTTATCAGCAGCCGAGATAGAATGGTTATTGTTATCATCCAATAGGAAAGCGGCTTTTGTAAACAGGCGGGTTTCTGTTGGCTGTTTGATATGATAAGCAAACTGTAAATGGGGTAGGGGGCACCACTGAAACTTATCTCGCGTTCGCAGGAGCACTTTCTATCTTGTGTGTGCTGCGACCCCCCTCCCTCTTCGCATCCTCTCTCTTCTCCGCCTCCACCCCCGACTTCTTTTATCCCAAGTTTTCCTAAACAACCAGGGTTTCTCCTATCTGTGCGCACAGTTTTCGGGCATTTCCTTCCCCGCTATTAACCTTAGAATTTCTTCTCTAAAGAAAAAGAAAAAATCAAGATTTTTTTTCCGAAATAAGACGCTATTTTTAAAAGAAAGATTTTATGTTGGGATGCTCTTAATATCTTGGTACACGCTTATCTCACAGTTTTTCGCTTTTTTTTTTAGTAACCGACATGTTTATACATAAATATGGTCATTACTCATAATTTATTAGACATCTTTATTTACTCGACAACATTCTTAACTAAATTTCCATATTAATTCCGAAATTTCGTCATAATTTACAAAAATGGAGATAAGGAAATATGTTTTCCCGTTTAAAGAAGAATGTTGAATATGTTACACTCTTTTAAAACCTCAAGTTTCCTTGAGTTTTGCTAGTTCAAAAATGGATTATAAAAATCGCTGTATTATCGCATCTTACGAACAAAAATGGGATTACCATTCCTACCAATTTATCAACTCCTATTTCTAATCTCCTTTTTTTAGTTCCTACACTATTAGTTCGCTCTCTCCTTACATATATCTTGTTCAAATTTTTAATCGTTACTAAAATACTTTCTATTCATCCATTCAAGTTTAAATACATTTTTTAAACTTGTAGTGGATGACACTTGATGTTAATACAGTTTTTTCAAATATTAATTCACTAATTAAAGTAAAAAATGAACTAATATTAAAAAAATAATAGTCCAACAGCATATATGAAAAGAAAAATCATTCGATGTGTCCCTGTAGCGCAATGAATAGCGCATTGAACTTCTTATTCAAAGGTCGTCGGTTCGAATCCCACCTGGGATGGCCAAATTTCTGAGAATGTGATTTCTTTTTTACTATTCTATTTTATTAGAATAATTAAATGTAATTAACGAATAAAAGTAACAAACAAGGAAAAATAGACCGAAACCCTATATGGAAAGATAAATGGAAAATTGCTTTCTGTTTTGTTACTTAATATTGTGATTCTGTCATATGTATATACATATTAATTGTAGCTTTTTAATAAAAAGGAAATAAAATAAAATTTTTATTTGTTAACATAAGTAAAAATTGACTTTAAAAAATTTCTTTTTTATGTTACTTGTTGTAATTTTACTATCAATTGATAATCAGTCTTTTATAAGCATTTCATTATTCAAAAAAAAAAGTTGAAGTTGTTCGTATCAAAAACTATTAATAATGTTTTGTTTTTAAAAAAAATTTATTTCATTTTTTTTTTAAATTTAACAATTTATGCTCAAAACGGAATCCAATTTATCACCTTTATTATTTATTTTTCAATTATTTTAAATATCTTTAAATTAACAATTCCTATTTAAAATGCAATTAAATTTATTTTTATTATATATTATTTTTTAACGTATTTAAACTTATCTATTCATATTCAAGTTTACTTGATTAAAATCACCCTTCTTTCATTTTATTGTTTACTTTCATTGGTTCATTTTCGTTGTATGCAGCATCTTTTATCCCCTATCATTTTTCTGAGCTTGCACTCCACTTTCAAACTATCACATCACGCCAGTTTAAGGACTGGGCCTCCACAGATCTGACGTACATCTACACGGCTGGTCTTCAGTAACGCCAAAGCCCGAACACCTAACTGGACAACACTGGCCACGAGTTCGTGACCATGACCACCCGGTGAGTGAATTTTTTCGTCGTACTGTTCAGCTACTCGGGGTTTTTGGCGACGGACTTCGTAATTTTGAACCATGGTAAGATACGAGGACGACACCTGAGCTGGGGTACACCCTCTCCTAACTACCACACCACACCAACGGAGGGACGCTTGAGCTCTCGACAGATTTAACGTGCATCATGCGACTGGTTTTCAGCGGTACTAAGCTCGAACTGATGACATGCCCGGCCACGAGTCCGTTACCTTGACCTCTAGGCTACCGCAGCCCCATGACCACTGGGTAACCAAGGCCTCTACCCAAGACAAAAAAAAGACACCTCAACAGGAGAGAGTGGTAACCCTCTCCTAGCTTCTACACTGCACTGCAATAAAAATCAATCACTAAGTGTCGCCTTAGATGTCGTCCTCGTCACTTGACCATGGTTCAAAATTAAAAGGTCCGTCGCCAAAGGCCCTCGTGTAGCTGAACAGAGCGACGCGACGTTAATATTCACTCACTCCTTCAATGCAATGGATAGCGCGTTGGACATCTCATTCAAAAGTCGTGAGTTCGAATCCCACCTGGGATGGCTTATTTTTGAGAATGATTATTTGAGAATTTTATTTTACCACTTAATATTGTGATTCTGTCATATGTATATACATATTTTTATTTTTTGTAATTAAAAAGTATCCAAAATGAAAATTTTCTTTGTTGACCTAAGTAGGAATTGACTTAAAATTTTTTTTTTAAAAATTACTTGCTTCATTAATTTTTGAAAGTGACCCCCTTAAAATATTCTGTAGGGCTTTATCAAAACCCGAAACTACCATCTAATTTCAGTTTTCAAAAATTGTGATAAAGATTAGGCAAAAATAATGCTACACTTCTCCAACGCAACGCCTTTTTTTTTTTTAATTTACAGCACTACACTGCGCCATGTGAACCTCAAAAAGTAATCTCGAAACCGTTATACCTGTAATTAACCTCCACCACCCATTTCAGGAACAAATGCATCAAACACTCAACTGGGATATCCATTATAGACAAATCAGATTACGGGATAGAATGTTACGTCATACGGTCTCTGTTAATTAACCGACCTGCCGACAGATAGCGCTGTCAGGCACACACGAATTCGGTTGGTTATCTTCTTCTCCTGCACTTGGCGTTTCGTTCGCCTGACCGATCGTTTTAGGAAATGAAATCTCGCATTAGGCTTTAATTAATGGCAACCGATAAAGCGCTGTTATATGCACTGATAATTTGAGTACAGCGTTAGAGAAGGAGGGTTCATATTTTAAAGATAAAACATTGATTTAAAATGAGAGTTAAAAAAAAAGTATAGGCGCGTAAATGAGGTTATGTAAATTTGTCCCGAAAATACTGTCTCGGGGTGAAAAAGTGATATTATTTACATGTTTTAATAAGAGATGTGTCATTGAGATAAGATCTAGGCGTTTAATAAGAGCGTAC
Source organism: Trichonephila clavata (assembly GCA_019973975.1). Lineage (NCBI taxonomy): Eukaryota > Metazoa > Arthropoda > Arachnida > Araneae > Nephilidae > Trichonephila > Trichonephila clavata. The sequence goes on from BMAO01016780.1 coordinate 68,439, forward strand.
ATGGTAATGTTACTGGACTTTTATATAATTACATAATTTTCATTGAAAATATGCAAATGTTGTAGCGAGAGTAAATTTTAAGGTATTTAATTGCATGTTTGATCTTTTTCGGTTTTTTTTTAATTAAAAAAGTCATTGAATATTTCTAGTGTGAAGAAAGAGAAAAAAAGTACCCCAAATACAAACAAGTACACCACACAATATAAATAAAAGTACATTTGTTAACCCCTTTAAGTGGTCAATTTTTTTGCCCAAAATATTCAAAAAAGGCCCATTTTTTAGAACATGTAACTCAGCATAATACTTGACAGAATGCGAATATGGATGAATTTTATTTTAATTTTCAATATCCTAAGATTTTCACACAATTTTACAATTATGGAACACAAAACCCCTAAATGTTTGCTTTTTTGTACACTCGGCATGCTATGAAGAAAGCTTCATATATCCCACAAAAGAATTTCATACTCACAAAAAAATTTCGTACCTCTTTCTTAAACGATTGAGTATTTTGTGTGTGTGTGTGTGTGTGTGTGTGCAAAACACAATTTGAAGCGTGGTGTGACTAAAAGTCTTACATTGCAAAGGGTACAGATATAATATCGGCAATTGCACATTGCCTATCCAATCCCTGTTTTTTATTGAATCTTTTCAAGAACCTAAATTCCTGCCTTCAATGAAAAATTCTCACATTTTTACCATGAAGAAAATCCCGGATGAGAAGTATTTCAGTACCATGGACAAATTGTATCTCTTAAAAATACTAGCAATAATAATCTTACAACAGGAATTAAAATTATATGCAAATCGATGATAGAAAGAAGAAAGTATCAGTGCCCGTACAGCATACGGGCAAACTAGTTAAGGGGTTAAAACGCACATTTGCAGATCAATAATCAATTTTCAAGATCAGTTTTTTCAGTTGCTTTAGAAGAAAGCAACTCAAATCAACAATAAGACTGGAAAGTATCGATAAAAGAAAAATAATTTCCTTTTCTGAAATTATATATCCAGGAAGGTTAATGGTTTAATATCGGTTTCTAAGAGATGATTATGATTTATGAATTTAACTATTTCAACAAAGCATGTGAATGTACTTGCATTTGAACATTAACATTTATTACTAGTAACATCAAATTACGAAAATAAATTATACTTTTGTACCACAGTATGTGTGATTTGTTACTGTTAGTAAAGTATTTTTTTTAAAAAAAACCTCCAATAAAAACTTTTTAATTCAGCGGAGTATTTGAAAATGTTAAGTGGACCGAAACTTTAAACCTCTTTTCAAAACTTTATCTTCGAGTTTTTGTCATAGCACTTATTCTCGCGAAACGAAAATATTAATATTATTAGGGACAAATAGAACTAGAAGATAGATAGAAAAGTAGCTTCTAGTATTGATTTTTGAAGTGACTTAGATAGTTTAACTATATATTTTCCCTTTACTTAAAATTATACTATATGAAAACTGAGTGCCCAAATAATAAAAATTACTTGGAATAAAAGGGTTAAATTAATTTAAAAGTATCTAAAAATAAGCTAAATACTGAGATAATTCCAGTAAACAGAGCTGAGATTGGATTGGAAATGTGGGTGGAGCTTAGCTTAGCCTACTAGGATACAGCAAGATATCCAAGTTGGAAAGTTTTTGTAAGCTGTGAGTTTGTGACGAGATGAAGTAATCGGATTGGCTGAAATAGAGTCGGCCTATGGGAGGAGTTACAGAGAATTAGATAATTAAGATACTTGCCTTACCTAAGAAAGCTGCATTTAAAAATTTTCCTTTCCATTTAAAGGGTACATTATTTATTGATTTAACACACATATCAAGCATTTTGTCGAGATATTTTAGCCAATATATTTTACGAGACATAGTAATGTGTTAAGTGCACAGCATGTGTGAACAATCCAGTATTTATTATATACATAATTTGATTAATTCATATTCCAAATATAGATAAGCTCTTTAGTAGACGGGATTCATCAATACTGGAGAGATTCGAATGAATCTCTGAGGAGAAATCAACATCATAGTGTTTCAGAGGAACTGATAAATTAGATTTTAATACACTAGATTTACTCAATCTACTGTTGGCAACGATCCATTATAAATATAAGACATCCAATTTTAAGCCACGATTCTCTCAATTTTAAATAATTTTTCATCCACTTCGCCGTTTAAAGATTTTTTTAAAAAATGCACTTAATGCATCTACGTTAACAGTTTTTAGAAATGTATTAACAGTTTTAAGAATATTTTCGAGAATAACATTTTTTGTGCGGCATCCTAGAGCTCATGGTCACCAACTCATGGCCATAAGTTCCCGCCTACTGCAACTGAAAACCTCCCGAGTAGAAAAGACTGATGCACTAAATCTGTCCACAGTCAAAGTCCTCCTGTTGGCGTGGTGTGGTAGTCAGGAATGGGAAGTGCCGGCTCAGGTTTCATCCTCATCACTTGACCATGGTTTAAAACAAAGAGGTCCGTCACCAATAGTTCTCGTGTTGCTTTGTAGTCCGACGTTAATAATCACTCACCCGGAAATAACATTTGACGATTAAAACTATAGAGATCATGATCTTATTTAGGCCGAGTGAGTGAGTGAGTAAATATTAATGTCGCACTGTTCAGCTACACGAGGGCTTTCGGTGACGAACCTCGTATTTTTGAGCCAAGGTCAAGTGACGAGGACGACACCTGAGCTGGCACAACCTCTCCTAACTACCACACCACACCAACGGGAGGACGTTTGAGCTCTCGACAGATTTAACGAGCATCGGTCCCCTACACGGCGGGTCTTTAGTGGCACTGGGCTCGAGCTCGTGACATGCCAGCCACGATCCGATACCTTGACCACTAGGCTACCGCGGCCCCCTTTACTGAGGCCGACTTGAGAACAAGACAAGTTCCTGAGGGCCTGGTCCCACTTAAACCATGCCTTAAGAAAGTCCCTGCTGAGGATTTTATAACAGAAATGAAAGAAAAAATCAGGGAATTGAGAAAAAAATCTGAGAATTCCAATGCACAATCGGTTTAATACTGATGCATAACTGCTGCAGCATGAATGGATTACATTAGTAAAGATTATTTTAACAAATTTTTAGTACAGGCCTATAAAAAATAAGAGATGCAAGATTCTTTTTACAATTTTGCGACGGATCTAAACGGTTCCTTTTGGGCCATCATTCCTCCAAAAAACTTTCTCAGGGGAAAGAAAGCGTGATTATGCAAATGAAGTTTAATATATATATATTTTATATTCGCAAGTTTTGAAAGTTAGTGAAGTGAGAATTGAAGGTTAGTGAAGTGAGGATAGCTTGTATGTGAAGTGAATAGATGAGAAGCTAGCAAACCGGCAGTAGTACGTATACGTAAACAGTGTACGACGTGAGAAGTTGGATAGTGCTTAGTTTCACTATTGGAGAAGTGTTTGAGGCCACGTCTAAAGGATTGCAAGAGTTCAATCTTATTTCATTTAGAAGTTAGAGAGTTAAATTATTAGCGCGCTTCTAAAATAAAAACAAGCTTTGTATAAGTTATTGTAAGGATAGATTTGCATGATCGTACATATTATCTCCACGACATCTTGTCTCAACTTTCGTCCTCTAATTGATCAAATTTATCTTAATTAGAGTGTTATTTGTGTCTGTGTTGAATATAGATGTAAATAAATAATTGAAGTTCATCATGTCGTCTGATCATTTAGTTCCTCCCACACATCTAGCCGTGGCACAGGGAATAAGGAATGTAAAATTCCTTGCAATTTATATGTTCAAACGATTTTTAATGTTAGGTTTACAACGACCAAACGATTTACATGAAAACCAACAATCAATCCCCAAAAGATGTTTTAACACCAGAAATTTAAAAAAAAAAAAATTTAAATACTTAGCATAGTAGAACCTATCCAACTCAATAAATCTGCCTAAATTTTGCTTATTTCACTACATTAGCATAAAAATAGACTTTAGATGAGGAAATCCACGTCACATTATACAATGTTATCATTTTCCTACAGCTACAACTTTTAACACCTGACGGAAAAACCTCATTAGATTTGTCATTTTAAAATACGCCGTTCTTTCAAAAAGTGCCATAAGGCCAAAGTAGGTAGGTCAGGAAAATGTAAGAAATATTTTCATCAGAGATATTTCTTTATTACACAGTCAAAAAAAAGCACAGAAAAAGAAAACACATGGAAGCAACGACTAAAAGATAACGAGATAGGCGAATACTTTGGGCGGAAAAAAAGGGCTTATCAACGACTGATAAAAACAGGAATGATGAAAGAGCAAACGGAAATAATTTCTATGAATATTAATGAGGAAGAACAATAACAAAATGACAGAAAAATCTAGTGTCGTTCGGTCAGTGATAAGGTTTTGTAAGAGTCTTGTGAGAGAATTCCTGAAATGAATCCTTATTAGGCACCGCTAAGTGACGTGACTTATAACAGTAGCAACCTTATTAACAAAAAAAAAAATTAGTGACTCAATTTGCAAAAATGTATAAAATATTCAAAGATAAGAGGCAATAAAAATATTTTTTGAATATTTTTATCTTATTAACATTTTTTAACAGAATTCTCGTTAAAAGTTTTTAGATATTTTTAGTAATTGAAAGTACTGATTCGGGGAAACTTATAATAACGTAAATCGTTAACACATAGTGCGCGCGCATGCGTGTTTATGTAAATAACATGAAAAAATTTTATGCAGGTGTAAAATAATTTGTAAACGGGATTGCATATTTCAATCAGAATATACTTTAATTATAAAGGTTTCATCATATTTTGTTCAAATTTTTTAAATTTTATATATTTCTTTACAAAAGTACGTGGTCAGCGGCGCACACAAAAATTTTTCAAAGGGTGGCTCCAGGGTCGAAAGTTCACATTCTCGTATCATACCTCAATACGACAACAAACGTATTCTTTTGATTTTGTCGATTTTGAGAAGAAAAAAAATAGAAAAAATAAATTATTGAATTAATAATTAGCATCAGTGGCGCACACAAGGGGGTGTCCTAGGGTTCCGGAAACCCCCAAAGCCCTTGAGTTTTTTCGATTGATGATAATCCTATATATATAACGTAACGTTTAATTACGTACTTGTAATTAACAATTTTATTTTATTAATTAATGCTAATTATTAATTCAATAATTTATTTTTTTACTGTTTTTTGTTAACAAAATCGACAAAATCAGAAGAATCAATTGGTGTTGTCGTGAGGTATGATACGAGTTAGTAAACTTTCGACCTTGGACCCCCCTTTTAAAAAAATTTTGTGTGCGCTACTGATTAGCATTCATTAATAAAATAAATTGTTAATTACAAATTCTTAATGAAATTTTTCGTACAACATAAAATTAACATCAATCGAAAAAAATTCCAGGGCTATGGGGGTCCGGCCCCGTAGACCCCCTTCCCTTGTGTGCGCCACTGTACGTATGGTGGATGAAAAAAATAAAAGTATTAATTTATTTCTAAAAAATGACTCACAATTGCAGTGTGTATGTGAAAAATATTCACCTTTTAGAAGTGAAGTATCGCTATTAGAGAGAGAGATTTTTTATTATAATACGATACGACTTAGTGATTAAACCTCCTGATTATATTTTAGTGTCCCGTAGCATAAGCATTTGTAATTAAAAATAAATGATACTTATAGCCGACTAAAACTGTTGTTAAAAAGAAGTATAATTCGTTTTACAAATACGTAAAAAATTTCAATCACAAGCTGGTTCAGAAGTAAAATGCAATCAGACGTATCTCTCCCTATATGAAAAAAAGGTTTTTGTGATGCTGTAATAAATTTATTTGGTCACCAAAAACGATGAATGAGAATAAAATGAAACACATACGTAATACATGTAAATTACAGTTTTACAATTTCAGCAATGAGTATGAACCTTTGTATGAATTTTACAATAAGGGTTAGTCCACCTTTAGGCGGACAGAGGGTAGCCCCCTCCCCTAGCTCTAAAAAAATGAAATAATCTAGTTAAATGTTGCATAGAACTGTAGAATGGTTTCAAATTCTAAAAAAATTGATGCATTTTTAAAAATATTCAAAAACAGCCGAGAATCAAATAGTATAATATGGAACATAAAATCAAATATGGCTTTTTCAAAGCAAAGATTTTGATTACACATTTCTGTAAAATTACAGAAGCATTCGCTATTAAAAGTAAAAGTAATATTTCTTAATACTTAGAAAATCGTATAACTACAAACAACGCATTCAAGTAAAATGATAAGTTTTTTAAAGTTTTGACAACAAAATGAAATGATTAAATCAATTTTCGAGAATTTGTTTATCAACTGCAACGCTATTTAATTTCGTTAAGGTTCATTTTATATTGTTACTCTTAAACATGTGCAATATATTTTCAGATATTTTATATATAAGGAATTCTTTATCATTGTAATATTTGGGCTTTAGTACCGTAATGAAGCAGTTTATTTTAATGAAATATAAATGACATTGAGATCATATATATTTATACTTCCTCACGTTTAAACTATACTTTACATGATCATATGCGCGCGCGGGTCCAGCTTTTAAATATAGCCTCTCTCTTTGCACAGCCAAAATGTCCTGTTTTCAGAACTGGAATTTTTTTAAATAAAGCTAGGGTGATAACATAGTTTTGAAATACGACATAATGAAATAAACAATTATTTAATGGTAAAAGCCATATTTTTATTTTTATTTGAAAATAGAACTGAAAATACAAGTTTGTTTTGCTGAACTACAAAGGCAAGAATTTAAACAACAAATAAAAAAAAAATGGAATACTTTTTTTAACTAACAAACTCAAAATGAGTTACCATAAATTTCTAAAATTTAATGTTATTAATGGTAAATTTTTTTAAAAATGCATGTGAACAATTTTTAATGCATTATATAGCAATATATTTAAAAATTACTTACATAAGAAGTATCTTATGAAGTCTACTCAGCTCACGTCCTTTTTTTCTTAAGCAAATGAAAAAAGTTATCCGTTCTTCTCGAATTAATCGTTAGAGCATAAAATTGAACCAGTTCAGAAACACAAAGAATTAGTAGTGAAATAACGTTCGAGAATCTTTTTATATTAAATGCTTAACATGCCCATTACGAAAATTTCGTAGATTCCAAGATTTAACCAGAAAAACGTTTACATTTATGACGTACTTCACCAATGACGGTATTAATTTACATCGAAAACTTTTAATGAAAGTTAAATCTTTTAAAAATGAAGATTGTTAAGGAAAATATAAAATTAAAACAAGACATTTCCTTAAATCTCATCTGTATTCAAAAACAATTACATTATCGAAAGAAGAGAATGAGATTTTGATAAAAAAAAGTGGAAATAATACTATTTAGTTAAATAAAATTCTTAAAAGGAAATCGTTTAGTATGTTAATAATATCAATGATGGCATTCTCGCAAATTAATGATATTGTAAAGCACACAGACTGAAACGATAATCATTATCATAGGAGGAAAATGCGTTGAACCACTAGCATTTAACACGCGATAGATATAATTTAATTTATTAAAAATTACCACAATGAATAACTTGTAGTAGATGGTACAGATGATAAATAAAAATGATTCATTTAATATAATAGTCGAGAAATAGACTAAGAACTTAATATTTCGTAAAAGTAATCATTAATACCAATTACAGAAATTCGTCTATTGTACGCTTACATAATATGTATTATTCATCAATCAGAATCAATTAAAGAAAAATTTCCGGTATTTCACGGAAAAATCAGTCCTCCCTCCCCCCCTTCTGTTAATTTAATATAAGTCACACAAAGATGATTCTTAAAAGGCAATTTGCAAGAACAATAAAATCGTTTAGTGCATATATTAATACCACGACTTACGTCACCCTGACTTACGCGAACCCAGATATGAACGATTTTTAAGTCTCGTCAATTCGTCTTTTGTTTGAGGGGGAAAAGTTAGAAAAATTGGTAATGCGATTGAAGAAGTTGTTGATATTTCCCGGCAAATAAACTTAAAAGTGGATAGTGATAACGTTCAAACAAGATATCAATCGTTGGCATGGCCAAGTAATTTTAGCGCGTTTTTCACATGTTGTATTTTACAATAATGCAACTAATGAACTTTTTACTAACAGAAAGTAGTGTGTACTCCTCTAAATGTACTACTATTGAGCTGAAAAGAAATAAGTTTGCATTCTCGTTCTATTTGCAACATTGTCACGCGGATTTATTGGAGAACGTGACCGTTCTGCTCGTCTCTGTTGATGTTCCTCGCGGTCTGCTTTCCTTTCACGTTTTCCAGTCAACGTTCTTTTCCTTCCCATTTTCAGGTTTCAAAAAAGCTTTTCTCGCTTTTAGTTTTCAAAAAATTTTCACACTTTTAGTTTAAAAAAAAAAACTATTTTCGCTTCACACTATATATCTTATCACTTTACTGTTTAAAAAAGAATTAAATTAAAAAAGTAAATTCAGAGCCTTTTATACTTGTTTTCTGAACTTTTTTTGTGAAGATTTCCTCCAAAATGAAGGTAGATTTTTTTTAAAAAACTTTTTGCAAACAATAAATTTACTAGGTAAAATTTGAGAAAATTTTGTTATAAACTAGCGAAATTCAGGAAAATTTGTAGGAAAATTCGGGAAAACTATGGGAAAATTTAAATATGATTCGGCTCATCTAGGGCACAAATGCGACCCAATGCCGAAAACCCGAGGTCAATTGGTTGCTTATTGGCTGAGAAAAAGGTACGACAAAATATGGAACGAAGACGAAGACGAAATTTGCGTCCTAATAGCGCTTCTGTTCCACTACGTGAAAAACGCGCTAAAAACTGCTGGATTCCCACAATCAGGATTTGCCAATTGTTGAGCTCATAGAAATGCATGAACAAAAGCAGGACATTGAAGAACTTGAGTCTTTAGATCCAATTTAATCAGAATATCGAATGACGGTGTTGGGAATTTATAGAAGGCCTCAGTTTAATTGAAAAAGGGTTACAAATTTTGGAAAATATACACTCAAAATATAGACGTATTTTTTTTTAACAAAACAAGGAATAAAAAAATTACTTAGCATGCTACGAAGAAATTTTGCTGGAGAAAAAAAATACTCTTTGAGTCGGCAGACTACTTTGTTAGATTTTATGAAACCTTCTGCATCACAATAGCTTCTGTTTGCGATTTTGTATTAGTATTATGTAAGATTTTATTAAATATTTCTTTCTAAATTATTATTTTCTTTCATCTCCGGCCCCAAATAAAATAATTTACAGGTATTTATTTGCGAAATTATACCCCCGTCTTATACTGTTATTAGTCAGTCCCACCTATCGCGTAAGTTAGGGTATTACTGTACATGTTCTCAAGTACATTCCGATTACTTGCGACAACTTTTTTTTAAAAAAATGGAGATATGGGGATTTTTTATGGTTTTAGATTTGCTTAATACATTTTAAGAAAAACAAGCTAAAATTAATAAGGTAAAAAGAAATTATCACTAAAATGGGAAAAATTTACTAAAAATAACATAAATGGGGCCCATTTTGTACCAAAAGATAATGAACAAATTTTCAATTCTGATGTGTGGCTATGTTATTCATTTTTAGAATGACCTTCAGCATAACAGATATATTAATTTTTACAAAGAATAGAGTATTTTATATTAGTTATTATACAAAATTGCTTAAGAAAATAGTGATTATATTACCATAAGGGACTGTAAATTTTGTAATAAAACAATGATTGATAAGTATGAACGTTAAAACACTTTACTATCATAAAGAACATACAAAAAAATTTCAGTTCATTGTTTTCAAAACTTTTTTACCAATCACTGTCCCCGTTTGAGCATTTTCCAAACACACACACATTTCAAGTAAAACGCGTTTTAAAGTATGACATCATGATTAAAGTAATGGCATCTGCTTTTCCTCTAACACTTGTGATTTTTGCTCTAGAGAACGGAAAAAAATAAACTTGATATTTTTATAAAGCTAATAAGATTGCCTATAATATAAAATAATAAAAAATTGTGAATTTTGGACAAAATGCACAATTTTAGGGTAGTCGGATGTTTTAATATAAAAGATCGGGCCTGTATACAGTAACTTGCGGCCCTTATGCCCTTAAGAAAATTTCATATAAAAGAATAACTTAACGAATTTCATTTAATGCATTGTAAAAAAGTATATAGTTAAGAGTTAAGAAAAATGATAAATAATAAAATTATTTTAATAAAATTAACATTTTAATCACAAGAATCGTCAATCAGTTACGTACACAGACCTCTTTTATGAAGAAGGGTAACATTCTAAAATACTCGTAGACAAAAACGTCTAGGGATAAACAAATTATGGTTAAAAAAAATCTGTTGTTCTTTGGGGAGGTTGAGCCCCCAAACATCCCCTCTCTTTTATTCACTATTGTTGTCAATAAATTAAATTTTAAAAAATGATTCACTTTTTAAAAATGTTTTATGTACTTAAAAAATACAATTTGAAACACGACTTTTAGAATAACATTACTACCATGCTAACTGCTCGGAGTCCGCCACAGAATCTGCTACATAACCACTCCCCTACCGTGTGTTTCTTCTCTCGACTTTTTCTCCCCTTCACCTCGTTTAACAAAAGGAGTTGAGGAGAGAAGAGGTGTATGACAGTTACAATGAGTAGTTTTTGTTTCATTTCTCAATATATTGTAACAAAGGGCGTTGAGGAGAGAATAGGTGTATGAGTTACAATGAGTAGTTTTTGTTTCTTATCTCAATATATTGTAACAAAGGGAGTTGAGGAGAGTAGAGGTGTATGACAGTTACAATGAGTAGTTTTTGTTTCATTTTCTCAATATATTGTAACAAATTTGGTGTCGCATTCTGTATTAGTTTTCTGGCTGTGGTAGAGAAAACACAATTGCAAAAATTAAATCGATAATGAATACCCAGGCTTAACTTTTGGTATTTTGAGTTTTGAAAGGAGTACGTTAGACTTAAAATGCTAAAATTTCCTGATTTTATAACTAAATTGTTATCAAGTTTAGACAGAATCATCTGAATTTATATTTGTGTCAGATACAAAATCATTTTGAGAAATATATAATAATTTAAACATAAAGCATTTCGTTTTTATTTTCTTGTACATTGAAAATTTCACCTTGAAACTTAAAATGGTAAAAAAGAAATTTTCTATTAATGTTTAAGACAGTGGTGTAACGAAGAATATTAGGGCCCCCCTACAAACTAAGGTTTTAGGGCCCCAAGCCCAAATATGCACTTAGTCTCCGTCAAGATTTTGGCCCCCTAGAGTCCTTGCCCCCCCCCCGCAATGCAGCGTTGCCGGGGTGTACGTTACGCCATTGGTTTAAGAACAAAATAAAAAATTTAGAGAACATGAAATTGTATAAAATCTCTACTGCAGGAAGATAAAATAAAATTTGCAGTGTGTTCCTTCCCCCCTCCCTCGAAAAAAACTTTTTTTTTTAGTTTTAAATTTAGTTAGTTATTAAAATAATTAAATTTGAAGCGTGATTTTTTTTATTTTACTATAAATAACTGACAGCACAAAGTACTTTTAACAGAAAAACTAATAAAGAAAAGAAAAAAAAAGGAACGTGCTATCTTGACAGTAGGTATTAAAAGCCCTTTCAGACAGAACACAAGATAACTGATTTCTGGTTCTGATGATAGACAACTCCTTACAAGATTTTTTAAAAACATTTGTTCTCCTAAATTCCACTTTTATATTTGTTCTACTAAAACTACTTGCATTTCAAATTCGACCTCGTATTTTATCTATTCACAACTACACCAAAGCGCAACCTTATCTCGCATGCTAACATCACGCTCCTTAGAACAAATAAAAGGCATTCTTCAAAAAAATAAACAGATAAACAAAAAAAGTTTACTCAAAACAAACGTAAAGCCTACTCCTTTACTCATCCATATTGTTCGCCAGAGGATGGCAACGAGAAAGAAAAAAAAGGACAACAAACAGACAGATAACATAAACAAACTTCAATTCACAAAGCAGTTGAATTAACACCAGCACAAAGAATCGGTCTCTTCCGATCCATGCCTGTATAAAGAATATCGAACGATCTGCGATGTTCCAAAAAGATCTTTTTCTGCCTTGGTTCAAAAGGAAAAAAGGTGGAAAACATCTGTTCCTTTATCTGTTGTGTCTGTTACGAAACGTTAGATGGCCATTTTGAATGCGAGACAACTGTGTCTTATGATAAATGAGAGCGTTTTACCCCAGACACCTGGCCTTCTTTTTTGCATTCGAAAATCTCTCTCTAAAAGGAATGGAAGAGATACAAGGGACTGATAAGGTAGGTGACGAAAGAAAAGTGCATATTTGCTACATAGTTACCAAAGCGTTTTGTACTGTAATGGTTTGGGAATCATTGCACATCGGAGAAACACACGTGTTATTTTTAATCTAATCAAGAAAGCTAAGACGTTTTAGCACTTTTTTTCATCCATAAATCAAAACATTTGTGCCTTTAACAAACTTTGGCTTTTATACAGGCTTTTAAATTTTCCAGATTAAAAAAAAACATTTATTTTAAAAATTAAATCATTCTCTTAATGTGTTGTGAGGGATTATATATTTTAAAAATAATCTAAAAACGTACATGAAACAGAGTCATATTTACTCATTGTTAAAACGATTGTAACGTCGCCATTTTTGTCTCGAAAGCCTGAATCCATCCCGCTCTGCCAATTATTTGGCTATCTTGGAAAAACTTGAGAAAAAGAGAGCATATATATTACCTTGACTTAATATTGGTAATATTTTTACTTTGTCATAGTTATTTATTTCCATTTTAATTTTTCAAAGGATTATATGTAACCTAAATGGGAAAGCTCTAATATTATGGCATTTTTCTTTAAGGCCGAACGTTTGAATTTTTATAAGGTCTACTGCTCCTTTCGGCAATTATACGGGGAATAGAAAAGCATTTGTGTTGACACAGAGACGGTATCCACATTTAATCTACAATCTCAATATTTTTATGGTTGTTTAATATAATATTAATTAAATTAAGGCTGCACACAGTACCCTTTTTCCAAAAACTTTTTGGAGACAGTAACAATAAAAATTAATGTTTTATGTTCAGAATATATTAGAAATCAGATTCTGAATGTAAAAAGTCAGTTTTACCAGCAATTATTTTACAACTTTGAAAAATTGAGAATTTTCGAAGTTTTTTCCAACTTTTATAAAATGCTCAAATTTAATATTTAGTCATTTTAAGTGATTTATGTTTCTTAGATTATCGCAAGCAAAAGGATTTGAAAATCTGCTCCCTTGTGGATTTTTAACAATTATTTTTCTGGATAAGCATGGAAAAAACACGAAAATATTTAAAGTATTAACTTAAGTATTTTTTTTTAAAGTAACTAGGCGTCTCAAACCTAACTTTTATAGAACATACGTTTGGGAGTATATACAGAAAATTTCGAGACTCTTAAACAGAAAAATATGCCTTAGGGATTAGAAAACGCTTATATCTTCAAAATTAAAAGTTTCAGAAAAACACATTCAAAGTTTGTTAAGTCATAAAGGACACTCTAATAATTCCCGAAAAGTTCTAATTTTTTTAGTATGTTATTTTCCAACTTAAGTTTTACTTTAAAACACTACTTTAATTAAATCTAACTGAAAATATATTTTTTTAGTTCAAAACATACTTTTGCAAAATATTGATAATATTTGTTAAAACGACAGGTTATTCAGCCTAATCTTAACACAAGATTTCCACAAAAGTTTTGAAACGCAAAGCTTTCATGTATGAAATAATAAAGATACTTTAAAATCACTAGGGTTAAATCTAATCCTAATCTAAAAATCACTAGGGATTTGTACATAAAATTAAATTTTTTTCAGTTTTAAATTTGGACAGTTTAGCAAGTTTGAGTTTTTGTTGACCAACTTCAAAATACTAAAATATAGTATTACAATATGTTTATTATAATGTAGTTTGGTATATCATAGAAAAAAATATATATAAATATATATTTTCAGTTTTATCTGCAATACTTAAATTCAGAATACTTGTATTCGAAAGTCTAATAGTATTATCTCAGCTGAGGGATGATTTTTAGATACATATTTTCAGCCGTGTTCCATCTCTTCGAAATATTATTTCTCTTAGCAACCAGAGAATGTTTTGGCGTGGCATTTTTCTCAACAGGAAAAAAATTGATGATAAAAGCTTCCAAGTTATATAAACTATTTTTTAAAATAAAAATTATCCTTGCAATCAATCTAAATTAAGTAACGATGTGAACTCAAAAAAAAAAAAACTCAAAACATAATCAAGCAGAAATTATTTTAGTAATGAAATTTGAAATCAATAACCATTTTACATTGATTGTTCTCAAAAACATTTTTAACTAATTCAATTTTTGATTGGAAAAATGCTTTAAAATGAAACCGAAACCTAAGCTCAAAAAACTTCAAATATCTTAAAAATTAATTTGCTATCAGACATGATATTTGGTGGAAAGCTCCTCCAATCAATTCTTTCCTAAGATAATGTAGAAAAAAAATTCGGTATTTTTGAAATTTGTAGGGTATTGTACTGTTTTCAGTTTCCTGTCAGGCTGAAAACTATTTTAAGGTACCAGTACACTTTCGAAGAAGGCGCCTGGAAATTGTTTAAATTTTTTCATCGAAGGTTGATTTCATATTTTCATGCAGCTTTCTGATTAGAAAAATACCCCAAATATTTTGTTTTTCACATTTTCTTTCTATCGAGAGGACAAAGGATGAGGAAAATAAGTGACGTGTAACTCAAAATAAAAAAAAACATATTGACATTTTGTGCCTAAATTATAGATAATTTTCTTTTGAAAATAGACAATTATTTTGATATGGCTCTTATCTTGCGACACGATGATATTTCGAGAACATAAAAGCTGAAATTTTCCCTTAAAAGCCGTTTCCGTTCTACAATACTCTAAAATAAAAATAATTGTTATAAATCTAAATGCTTAAGCATAGTTCAATCTCTGAGTAAACACTTGAGAAATATGTAGAAAAAATTCAGTTTAATTTAATCATAAAATTTTGAGATGTTATGTTCTGGGTAATGAAAAATGTTTAAAAAAATCCGTGGGGGTGTTGGTCTAATCGGCACCCCTCTCTCCGTACTGCGCGGCTAAAGGTGTGTGTGGGGGGAGGAAACAAAGCATCACCAACAACTTCCATAATAAAAATTAGTTTTATTTATCCTTTAAACACACTTAAACAATCACAAGTGAAACTACAAAAGAAAACCTAGGAGTGATATATAAAGCGTTATTTAATCTCAATACCCAACTCTAAGTAAACCCGACTACGTGAACTAGATAAGGAGAACAAGCACTAATGAACCGATAACTAATTCTAATATCATAAATCTTAACTCCTCAATCTAATAATATAATCTCTAAGCAATTAATTCCTTAACTCGCGCTAGGTTTGTGAATGAAATATTCCAATATTCACACTTACGTAACAGCTCCCCAGCACCTTCTATCTTACATCTACAAAACCTATATATATATATAGACTTTATATAGTCAAACTAATTTAAATATCACGGGTTCTTCTTGAAAGGCTGTGAATCAATGTGAATGGTAGCCCCAAAGTTTCCCCAAGAGGATTAGTAGGAAAAATGTCGCGAATAGATCCGTCACAAATCATTTGTAAAAATGTCAAAAAAAAGTTCACTTCCAGTTTCAAAACTTCATGATCAAGTAGTTTGGAGAATGATGTGTCTGCTTAAATATCTTCCTCATTACTTGAATGTGGATCAAAACTAGAAGATCCGTTACCAATAGTCGTTGTGGAGCTTTGTAAGGTAATATTAATAAAAATTTAATTTAAACAATGCCAGTTTGAGGACTTAGAGTCTCAGAAAATTTAAAATGCAGCAGTCTCTATATATGGTGGGTTTATAGTGGTAACAGGATTCAAACCCAAGAAACATAAAAAACGCAGGTCATGAGTTCACGAACATTTCCACGCAACTTCACGGGCACCTAATACTTGCATACATTTTTTTAATAGTGAATTAGCAGTGTGAAGAAACCCCTTCGAAGAAAATCCGTCACCATGCTAGGTCACATGACACCTTGAGCCAGTATTTCTGTCTTCAAACATCTTCACTGTACCTCTCTTACAAGAGTCTGGGAAATTTAATATTTAAAAAGCAATCTTTTTCATATTTTAAGACGATCTTCAATGGAATCGGTTCAGAAAATTCCTGAGGAAAGTTTTCAATCACTTTATTGTTTCTTTTGTCTGTACAAAGGGCAATCTTGGAAATCTAGATAAAATGTCGCCTGTAAATACAGCTAACCTGACATTTAACAGTTTCTGAGTGAGTTGGAAAAAAACATTCCTCTCTTAAAAACTTTTTAAGCAGCAGCGGGTTAAACCACAAAATTTTATAACAGATGTTTTAACCAAGTAATGTGTGAGTATATAGCTCAATCATTTACTCACAGTGCAGGTCATTAAAAGTAAAGCTTCTTGTACTCCTTGGACATTCTGATCTCACTACCTGGATTTAAACTCTCATTAATTCTTTTAACACAAGATAACTTTTATCATACGACTTTCCTCACAAATCTACTCTCTTAACTCATCTCATCTCTGTTTAGGGGTTGTAGGGGGATACAATTTTATTACAAAGCTATTAAAACAGCGTCATCTATCTTGTTAACACCCCTTTCTACGCAAGATAGTATTATTATCTTCGAAAAAAAATATCGTATTGTAATATTACTATAAATTAATTTTCAAGACTATTTATTGATTATTTCATAAAAAAAATACCCAATAGCACTATGGAAAACGACGGCCGAGAAAAGTAAGGCCCCTCCCCCGTAACTCTCGCATCGCGGGGAGGAGCAGGATTCTAGGGGGGCCAAAACTTGACTTCACAGGGGGACCGTAATATTCTCCGTTGCGCCACTGAATAATGCTATTGTTAACATAAAGAATAACATAAATAATGATAAAAATATCGTATTTATTCGAATCTAAACCGCCATCCATTCTAAGCCGCACCAGAAATTCTCAACACGCTTTTGTGAAAAGTGAAATGCAGTGTAAAATGGTTTATCTCGCGCGCATTATCCAATTTTACTAAATTAAAATGAATTTAAAGTGAGAGCTAATGAGAAGTGAATAAATGAGTTATTTTACTAGTATCAAACTTTTGAATACATATAAGAACCTGTAATTGCTCTAATTGTCTAGTTGCCACATGCAAATTTTCAGTAGCATTAACATTGAAAAAAGTGCGGCTTAGATTCGGGTAAATACGGTAATATGAAACGGTGATGTGTATTCTCAAGTAATGCAGAAAGATACAAAGCAATAAACAAAATTATTGTTTATTAATGCCGCACTTAAAGCAACACGAGGGTTGTTGGCCTCGCGGACCTCGTAATTCTAAACTGCGGTCAAGTGACGAAAGCGATACCTGAACCGGCGTCCCCTTCTCCTAATCTAACATGCAAGCCGTGGCAACGGTAGGGCTTAAAGCAATAAACAAAAGACCGTTGTTAGGTACAAGGAACAATGAAACTACTGAATACAAAAAGTTTTATGTCCTTACAATTCCACAATCTTTTGGAACAGATACGGAATCTTTTTACAGAAAACGTAAAAAGCATTTCCCGGACTTTCTACCAACTTCTTAGTCTCTATCACATTATCTTCCAGAAAGTTACGATACCTCCAGAACTGACCGATAATGCACCTTTGTAGAATTTCGGCCTTCCGCCCTATCTTTTTGATTTACGATACTCAGAAACGTATTTCTGATCCAAAGTATAAAGATATACACCACAAATCTAAGAACTAGCCTTCATTATATATATATATACATTCTAAAATACTGACTCATATCACTTACATTATACCCACTCTGATTGGATCAACGAATGAATGCCTCGCACAGAAGAAATCCAGGTCCTTGTCAAATAAAGTTCATTCTACCTGGCAACACCTTATCACAGTTCATCTTCCCTCGTAAAATAATATCGAATCGCATCATTTCCACTGGAGATGCGATTAAACAGTGCCGACAGGAGATGTCAACCAATCCGCTATCGCTTTCATCACGGAACTGTCCAATGAAAAACCACCATAGTCCTCAAATGTGTGATACGATGTCACAATCCAAGCAGCGTGAAGTCACCAATCATATCCCTTGACAATCCGATACTAGAATCGTGGTTTCGAATTCAATTCTTCGCTAATCCTGTAATGAGAGGGCCCAAGACTGTGTATGTCTTCCAGGCACTGCACAGACGAAAAGTCAGGTCAGATATTTAATACCTATCTATTGCGGATAACTTCTCGAAATGTCGACCGGCTCTATCGCGGTTTTTGATCGGATTGCTTGGCCTGAAGGCTTGAGAAGATTGATCGCTTGTCTCGGTGAATCTGATACATCATTTTATGGTCACAATTGGTTTCACGTTGTGTAGGCAATGGCGTTGACGTTTTAGAACATTATACTTTGGGGTATGATAAAGGTCAGTTTAAAGTTGTGTTGATTCTTTTTTGTTAAAGAGAGGAAAAAGGTAAGTTTTCGTTTATCCGCTGGTTTTTGTTGCGTAATCGGTCAAATCGATCGGTATTTCATAGTCTTTAAGCTGTAATACTTTGTTAGATTACGCAACGTACAGCAAAACATTTAGAAGAAGTTATTTTAAGAGCAAGGATAAAACACATGATATTTCATAACCATATTCTGGTTCGGTTATTAAAACACTTCACATATAAAGGCACGTGAAATATAAATTTTAAAGACTTTTGCTTTAATCCTCCGAGAACATGCATTAAAATTTGGAAATCTTGAGGAAATGTTATTAATATAGACAATAATATAAGCATTTACGGAAATGGGAAAATAATTGTATTTTTAGAAGTGTTAATTTTAATAACATAGTTCGCAAATACAGATTTAGGTGGTCTAAAGTATTTATATCAGTGGCCCACAAAATCTGGACCCCCCCCCAAAAAGCCCTAGATTTTCCCCCAATTGTTATAATACTATGTATATAGCAAGTAAGATTTAAGTATTTATTACGAAGAATTTTATCAATTAATGTTAATTATTTATTCAAAAATTAATTTTTTACTGCTTATTGTTCCGGAAAATCGACAAAATCAAAAAATATGTTGGGTGGCGTATTGAAGCACATGATACGAGAATGGTTGACCTCCAACCCTTAACCTCCTCCCCCCTTGAAAAATATTCCTGTGTGCGCCATTGATTTATACTATTTAAAAGGTAGTCTAAATCATTTATCTATATAATTTTTTAAAACACTTTTATTTCATTCATTTTAAATTTTATACCATTAAGATATTTTGGTACCAATACAAAAAAAAAATTACTTTTCTCAACTATGGATTTTTTTCTCTTCTTCCTTGCAAAGGTAAGTCTACATAGACAACTACTTTCTCTGTAAAAAGAGGTTCCATAAAAACTTTTATTTTCTTTTTTAAAAGAATGATTGTGTTCCGTTCATATATATGAAATTTGATACATTATTTTATAAAAGCTTTTAGTTTTATCTGCATTTAAAGTTGAGTACATATTAGTTTTGATACTTTATCATTAAATACATTCTAAATTTCCTCTCACACTCAAATTTTTAAATATAAATTAATAAAAAATATAATTTACCAGAGTTAAAACATTTTAGGTCTTCTAGTCGATACCCACTTGCTTCCTTAGGTGTTTCGTGGTGTTGAATGACTAATATTATATGTATATATATATATTATTGAGTTTAGCACGAAGCTTTCGAATGTATTCAAAAATATACTCTTATAGCTCTCGCCCCATATAAACTTGAACTTCCAAAATATCTCCCTCAAACCATCCTAATTTTGGAACTCGATTTCCAAAAAAAAAACCTTTCTTAGTGGATCCCTGTTTAACAAAAAAAACATGCTTGCCAAATTTAAAGTTTGTAGGTCTGAAATGGAAACGTTCCGTTCTTGTAAGTCGATTTCGCAAAACTTGTCTTATGCTGATCTCTGCTCAAAACAAAGTCAGAGATAGTTACATAAACGTCGCACTGTAAAGAAACACTAGGGCTACTGATGATGGACCTCGTAATTGTCAACCTCGGTCAAGTGACAAGGACGACACCTGAGCTGGCACTCTCTCTCTCCTAGCTACTACACCATATCCTTGGGAGGACATTGAGCTTCAAAAGATTTAACGTGTATTGGCCCACTATACAAGACGGGTCTTCAGTGGCGCCAAGGCCTCACGACACTTCGGCCACGAGTTTGCGATCATAACCACTAGGCTGCAGTGGACTCTGTCTCTGCTAAGCAAAAGAAATATGCTTTCTAAATTTAAAGTCTAATATATATATATAGTTTCGGAGATCTCGTTATGAGTGAGTGAGACGCTTTTCTGTATATAAATGAGGTGTATGGATATTTGTTTCCGAAACAAAAATGTTCCAATAATTTAGTGTAGTTTAAGTAATATTATTTAGGCAACAATGGCAATCAATGTGAAAATAAATTCAACAGCGATAATCTTAGAAATAATATATCTTCCTCTTCTCTTTTATTAATAAAAAAAATACCATAACAATTTCTTATGCGCGTTTTTCTCTTAATTACAAAATTAATATAAAATTCACCAATGATTTCAAATTCACACACGACATTTTGTCTAGAAAAACCCACGGAAGTACACCTTATCAATAAAAAAAAACTTGCAAAGAAAGAAAAAACCAATTTATTAATGCTAAACTTGTACTCTAATGATTCAAAAACTTGTTGTTTTCCGATATTAAGCAACAAGGTGGCCGCGGTAGCCAAGTGTTCAAGGTATTGAATCATGGCAGGCATGTCATGAGTTCGAGCCCAGTACCACTAAAAGACCCGCCGTATAGGGGAGCGATGTACGTTAAATCTGTCGAGAGCTCAAACGTCCTCTCGTTGGTGTGGTGTGGTAGTTAGGAGAGGGGGGCGCCAGCTCAGGTGTCGTCCGCGTCGCTTGACCATGGTTCAAAATTACGCGGACCGTCGCCCAAATCCCTTGTGTAGCTAAAACAATGCGACGTTAATATTCACTCACTCACTCATCAAGCAACAAGATTTAAATAAATAAACTAAATATATCAGTAAGAATAAATTAGAAAAATGGTTAAAATAGAAACTCTTTTTGGAAATTTTATGCGTGTTTTACTTTGACGAGATTTCTTTATAAAACAGCCAGAGCGACTTACTAAACATTAAGTATACTATTATTATCAAAACATAAGATTAAAGCCCTGACTTATCACATGTATAATTATTACACTAACTACAGCAATTTAAATCTGGACTCCACCCAGAATAGTTCTCTATCTACACCTCAGACTGGAGGCATTATTATCTAAAATTTTACGAAGCAATTTCTCTCATAGGGAAAGGAGTGAAAAATTACTGAAAAATACTCCATCTAAAGCGACCCAAGATCCGGTCTTTATTGCCGGTATCAAAGCAAGTCGTAAAATGTGAAAATGAACCGAGTATTTTCTGGAGAGGTTGCCAAGTCTCTAAATCTTCTCGGTACGCCTTATCTTCGCGAGCGTAGGCAGCGCTCCCCTTATCAACTGCCGGCCACAAACGCGGAGAAAGATAACGTGTGTAACTGCTGCTGCCACCGCCTGATTAGGAACTTCTGCGGCTGTGACGTCATGCAAAAACGACCACGAGGAAATGGCGCGTTTTGAGGTTGTCGACATATGGAGATGTAGGAAGGGAGTGATTTATTTGGGTTAGTTTTTTTTCCCTGAGTATTTTTGTTTGTAAACATTTTTACATTTACATGGAACAAATAGAAGAAATAATCAGCTGATATGACATAAAATAAATAAAAAAAGACAGAAGAGTGGTGAGGAATTAATTAATTGTGGTTGAGTATGATTAATGAGGGTGTACAAAAATTCAAAATTCGGAAGGCTATTGTTCTGCAGAAATTGAACTCAGAAGAGTTACTGTTATTTCATTTTCATCAAAAGTATATAAATTAAAAGCAAGAAAAACATATTTATCGATGTATTTATCGTAAAAATTGTTAAGATTATTGAAATTATTCTGCATTTAATCCAATATTTGCATATGCTTTCAATAACCAGAATGAAATGTTTCATTTGTTGTCAGTTTTCCTCAATTTTCTAAAGAGCTTAATTCATGTGACGTCATAGTCACGTAACTGAAATTGTGAGTTTCCAGCCAATCAGTTCATAAATTTATGTGACGTCATACTCACATAACTGCAATCACGAGTTTCCAACCAATCAGATCATAAATTCATGTGACATCATAGTAGCATGATAAAAACAATCGTGTGTTTTCAACCAATCAGTACTTGCGCTTCACTGTTGCCAACTTTTGCTTTTTCCAGAAACCTTTTTTTTTTAAAGTACATATTTGTCAACAATGATGACGCACGTAGGTAAACAAAAAGCATTTGATTTAAACAGATATTATAAGAATTTGTTTTAATTTTGAAAAAAAAACTTTTTAAAGAATCTTAATATTTGAACATCTTTACTACATATCAAATTTCAAATTTTATCTAAATTTTACAAATAAAACAAGTACAAGTCTGACGTCAATTTCGAGTTCAATGGAGAACACGTGATTGCATTTATCATGTAACCATCACGAATTTAACTCATTAAAAGTGAGTTTATCTAATTTAAATTGTAAATTCTAAAGTCCTGATACCCATTTAAGACTAACCGTACAAGTGTAACAATTTAATACGATTAAATAAACACAGATATAGACGAATTCATAACATTCAAATGAACTCTAGACCCATTCTGAAACTCTTAAGTGGCATCGCGGACTAATCTGAAGGACTGCGCCTGCGCCACGCCAGGTTATTCGGAGATTACCTCTCGACGAGAGATGTCGTTTAGCTCCGCCAGCGAGCTTAGTATGGATATCTGGTTTCGGTGATTACCTCTCGATCAGAAAAGACGGTAAGGTCCACCAACGAGCTTTGCATTAAGGTTTTTGTATTTGCCGATGGTAGATGTGTTGGATGCCACACTGGCCAATATGATTTGTTTTATTTCTCTAAAATTATCAACAAACTCGGGAGATTTATGATTTTTACTTAAAATGTTTACAAAGTGTATATAATTTTATGTTGTGTGTGATCGTGACCCAATAAACCATTAAAACCTCAGTCAAGTTTCATCAATTGACAATGCTTGGACATTACAACATCATTTTGGAAATATAACTAAGATAATTTATCGAGGGGAAAAAACTCCAATTCTAAAAATATTTCCGAAAAATTACCTCACTTCCTTTACGATGACATAAAATACCTTATATGTGATTTGTCAACTTATTTATATAAATTTAAGACATTTTATTTGGAGGGGGGGGGGATAATTATAAGGCTGCATCGTCAATTTTCAAGTCAAAATCGTACAATATAATAACTTTGTATTTTTCGGAATTAGATGTTATTGCAAGTTAGTCAAAAAAGACAGAGTCTAGTGACCAGGAAGCCAACTATAGATCTTTGAACCCAGTTATTTTTAACTTTATCTTTCATTTGTCGACAAGATGGGTAATTTATGAATTCAAAGCTAGGTAATATCCTAGGTAAGCCCACACTTTTGGCGACAAACCGAAAAAAACGCCAAGCCAGAACGAGATGCCGCCAAGCGAAACCGACAACGGCGGCAAGTGAATATAGTGGGATAAGGTGGATGCAAAATGAAAATGTATATAAGCAATACATAAATTGATCAAATATATTATACTCCTCCAATTTTCACATTATCACTCACAATAGCTTTCATACAAACCTTTCGACAAAACAAATCAATCAACAACTGTATTTTAATTCAATTTCAACTCATTCACAACATCATATTCATTCATACATCTTCCAAACCACATTTTAGTTACACTCAAAATATCATATATACTTAACATACTAATAAAAAAAACCACGAATTCTTATACTTCTGCAAACATCATGCGCATTCACGCCTTTTTTTTCGAGCGAAATTATCATTTAAATCCAACCAAAACAACACTCTTTCGTTCGTATAATCCCATTCACTCGTTACATTTAGGACATTCATAATTCGAAGCAATCAATCCTTCCTTCATACACCATTCAACAAATTCTTACCTTTCGCATTCAACAAAGAAAAAAAATCTATGGTATTACTCATTTATACACGCAGCCATACCTTCAGCCCGGTGCCGAACGACAAAAGTACAAATTCAAAATGCCCGCCGACGAAATATGAAAATTCAAGAAATAGGTTTACCATATCTAGTGTGTCAAAGTAGGCTTACCAAGATGGCGCAATTATCGCCAACCAAAATAATTCACGCCAAGGGTATGGGCTCTGCTAGGATGCAACCCAAAGCTCGAAAACACAACTCTATCAGAACGTGATTTCAACCTCTAAGTTCCATGTAATCCGAAAAAGTATTAAACATTCCAGAAATTTACCGATTAGTAGCCATAAAAATTTCTTTATTACTTCATCACCCAAGTATAATAGTCTACTTTCGCTTTATTTGAGGAATTTTTTTCAAAAATTGTACAACTCATTTTTTTTTATTTCGAACCTTAGAAGATATTTGTAATTCGTAGCCCCAAAAAGATAATGTTTTTTTGAACACCTCTTAAAATTAATAACATCAATTAAAACCAAGAATCATTGTACCTGATATCTTAAGCCTAACTTAAAAAGATCAAGATTTAATGATGACTTGAAGCCATTGTAAGACAATAACTTTAACAAATTAAGTATGCGTTCTAATTGAATTTTTAAAGAATAGAGCGGTTACTTGTAAAGGTGATTAATAACAGTTTAAAGGCTCATCAGAGATTAAGGAATCTATTCTTTTTATTGAATACTTAATTGATTATAAAATGTGTTATTCTATATTTGAACCCTACTGTAGATTGACATGGTTCCGCAATAAGGCCTTGATGGAATATTTGTAAGCTTTCCTTTTTTAACAATTCTACTTATTACTTTTTTATATAACTTATGCACTTTAATTACATATGTTTATTATATTAAAATTAAATTTTTATTGTGTAACAGTTTAGTTAAAATATTATCATTTGGGCTCTCCATAAAACAAATATTACATTTACCATTTGCAATAATAATTGCAAATAATTAAAACACATAAAAATTACTAAATGCTTCTTCTAGAAACCGCCCAGATGGGATAGCGGTTAAATACGCTAAATGCTCTGCCGAGAACCGGGTTCGAACCCCGGAAAAGATATGGATTATTTGTAAATGTATAATACCTGTCCGACATGGGGGCACTCTAAATAGTCGGCGAGGGAATATGTGAGTGAATATTAACGTCGCTCTGTTCAGCTACATTAGGGCTTTTTGGCGACGGACATCGTAATTTTGATCCATTGTCAAGTGACGAAGTCGACACCTGAGCTGGCACCCCTCTCTCCTAACACACCAACGGGAGGACGTCTAGTCTCTCGACAAATTTAACATGCATCCCTCCCCTACACTGCGGGTCTTTAGTGGTACTGGGCTCGAAATCATGAGTGAATATTAACGTCCCACCCTTCAGCTACACGAGGGCTTTTGGGGACGGTTCGCGTAATTTTGAACTATGGTCAAGTGACGCGGACGACACCTGAGCTGGCACCCCTCTCTCCTAACTACCACACCACACCAAGGGCTCGAACTCATGACATACCAGCTACGATCCGATACCACAACCACTAGGCTACCACGGCCACTGTACTATCGACGGATTCCTGCAGTTTACATATTATTCTTGAAGATTTGTGTTGTCATTTTACAGGGGATATATTTATTTTAGAGTTCGATTTCTGTGTGACTCTGAATTATCTTTAATTAATGAACATAAGTGAAAATCAATAGGCACAAGAGCTATAAGAATATTTTTCAGTACAATCGAACATTTAATCGTAGGACTTAGCCATCAATAAATTTTAAAAAACGATACATAGTCACACATTTTGAAATATTCAGTGAAGAGGATAAGTAATGGCTAGTCTATGTATACATTCATTCCAAAGGACCCATGAAAAATAGTTTCATTGACAAAATTTGAAGATCTGAGCCTTTTTCCAACTTTTCCCTCAACTTCAAGCTTATATATATAACTAATAAAGATAGACCATATCTATCAAGAGCCGAACTAATAAATCATACACCTTGAGGTAAAAAAGCCGCTTATTCTCCTTCAAAACGATACCATTATGGTTATCGCTCAATCTGGGGCCCATTTCTCCCTTTAAAAAAAACCAAGCAATTAGTATTAATCGGTGGCAACTTATTATTAAGCTAAAATCCCACGCAAAACTGGCTGGATCGAGAGGGTGAATCGCTTTCGATCGATTTCTCTAATCACACGCAGTAATAATTCATTGCCACTTACCTGCCATTTTAGTTTATCTGATGTCGGTTGACATCGATAATGGATGTCCGGTCAGTTAGGACGGTTGCGAAAGCGTACGCAGGCTATGATTAAAAGGCCTATTTGTTCGGCATTAAAATAATAAATTATTGAGCGAAGTGAGTTGAAATGAGAAGTATAACCGGAATCGTGACTCGAGATCGAAGGATTGGGGATTTTTGTTTTGGTTTTCAAAAAGGATGTGAATTGTGTTCGGAAAATGGTAAGAAAAATTTCAACCCGGTTTAGAAATCTATGTGACAAAAATGATGGGATTAAATATGCACAGTCTAGTTGCGGATGTCTATTTATTGGGTCACTTTTAGTTTGAGCTTTAATTTGTGATAAAAATTATATATATAGGTTTATTTATGGAGTGGGTGGTGTTATAACGGATCCCTTGTTTCCAGCCAATCAGTCCACGCGTCTATCAGTTTCCAGCTTTTGCTTTTCACAGAAACTTTATTTTATTTGTTAAGAATAAATGATCGGCATAAATAAACAAAATGCATTTAAATTTTGAAGGTAAATAGAATTTTTTAATTTTTCTGATTTCGAAAAAGTTTTTGAAGAATTTAAATATTTAGATACTCTTACGCAATAATAAAGTTTGACATTGTATCTAACGTCAACGGAACCCGTGATATTATATTTATCACATGGTCGTCAAGAATTTAATCAATTGGATTTAATCAAGAAGTCAAAGTTTTTTTCAGACATGTGTGATGGAACTAGCCTAATGAGTTTATTGATGTAAAATGGAGCTTATTTGGTTATCTAGTTTATTTATTATTCGTTGTATGGTTTGCTTATTATTCGTTGTATGGACTATAGCCAATATGTATATTGGCTATAGTCCCTTTGTTGTCTGACTGGATCATCCTAATTATAGTGTTAAATTGATTTGTGTTTGAATCGATTAAAGTGATAAATAAAATAATTGGAAATTATGTCGAATCATCCTTCACTTCCTTCCACACCTTTAGCGGGAAGTAGGTTTGTTTCAAATGTACCAAATCATTAAAAATAGTCTCTATATAAGTTTAAACAAACAGTAGTTTCAACTAAAAACTTTTTCTTTTCATGTTCAAAAATGACATAAATTATTTCCCAACTATCTACCTCCCAAACATTCAATTTCATCACACGCAGTCAACTCACTCTTAATCTTATCCGGTATAAATTATTCATAGAGTTACAATTCTAATAAAAATGCCTGACCTTAAAGAAACCCATTCCTTCCACAGATATATTGTAGCTCTTATTTAGTTCATAATAAAATACTTCTCGATATCAGATCCTCCTAATCTTCTAAGCCCCGACAGCCACAGAGAGAGAGGCTGGAGAAATCTGAGAGATAGTTCCGAGTAGTAGCAACAATAATAAACAGAGTCCATGCGAAAAGAATAAGAAGTGTACATCAATACAGCCTCCGTAAGCTCTGCATTCATTATGCAGAACAACACAGGAATATCTTCCTCCCATCTTATCTTTCAACAATCCAAAGACGCAGTTAAAAGCCCCCTTATCTTAAGATTTCTAATTGATATTCAGCACCACATACACACAGTGACTGTGATGTTAATGTCAACGCGGAGTAGATAGCGATCGTAATGAAACCTATATCTATGCAAGTCTGTATTTGAGGAAGTGCCATTTCTCGCAAGGCGGTACATTCGGCATAAACAAGGGAGGTTTATCGTAACCTGAAGTTCACTGATTAAAATAAAGATATTCTGAAACTATATATCTCTCAGAAGTTTCGTATTCTGGGAAATAGAACGCTGCGGATTGAGCAATGGAACGAGATTGCACAAACAGCTGGTAAAACAAGAATCGTCTGTGTGTCATAATTTAAAACATAAAAATATTCTAAAATCATTGTACAGGTATACCCCACCCCTCTCCTAACTTCCACACCAACCGGGGTACGTTTGAGCTTCGACATATTTAACGAGCATCAGCCCTCTCTCTCTGCACGGCGGATCTTCAGCGGTGGCTCGAACTCATGACAAGCCAGCTACAAGTCCGTTACTTAAACCACTAGGTCACCGCGGCCCCTATTCCGATGAAGAGCAAATCGAAGAAACCGCTTATCATAGTAATGCTTTTTTAAAACAAATCATGAAAAAATCAAATCATAAATTTCTTGAAGACTTGAAGAAAAAACTTACACATCCGAAGACACTTAAAGCTGAATTTTCAATATCTGAGGCAACATATAAAAGAACAAAAAACTTAGATTTATTGTGCATGTCCTGAAAACTTTAAACCAAGCTCAATAGCTAGATGAACGAATATTTTCAATTTCTGGCAATATTGTGTCCAAAATAAAAAAAAGACTTATATAGCTATTTATTACATGCGATTTTTAGATATTAGATATTTTATGTATTTAAAATCCTATTTTCTCAGGAGAAATTAAAATTAGTGAAAATAATATAAATATTATTCGAAAATTTTATTTGAGTTTTCGTTTTTTAGTTTGAATAATAAGTATATGTAAACCTGAATTTTTTGTATTGACTTTGTATTCGTTTTCTGTTATTTTACATAAATTAAATAAAATATTTTTCTCCATTCTATTTTTTTTTTCTCTTTTTCGACAAAAATTTGAAAACCGTCTAAAACCAGTTTTTTTGAAAATACTGAATTCGAAAACCAGTTTTTCAAAAAGTAGTTTTTTGCATAGACCCTAAGAAAAATCGTTTGGCTAAAAAAAAAACACAAATGCCAAGAATAAAACCAAAATTACAGTAAAATAGTTCTTGAAATAAATATGGCAGCCACAACTACAGTAAAATTTTTAATAGTCTAATAAGATTTCAATTCTTTCTTGAATTCTTGATTATGTATCAATTTATGTATTGCAATAACTTAGACACAAGAATATTGCATAATTCTCTTGTATTAGTTTTATTTTAACCCAATACGTTAGTAAGAAAAATTAATCTCATTGTTGTAATATGATTCTGTAAATTAAATTCATTATTGGTAAAATTGGGCATTTGAAAAGATACAATAGAACAGAGGGCAGTTGACATCAAATGAAAATCTTCTAATCTGAAACGTCAGCAATTAAAAATAATTTGATGATCACATATTTTAAATATTTTGTATTCTGAAAAATATGTTACCAAGCAATCTGAAAAATATTAATATAAACAAAAAAAAGAAAAAGAATCCTTTAATCTAAATTTCATCGATTAAAATAAAAATTCAAAGTTAAAATGTTTCGTAGAGAGTTATCATTTTAAGAAGAAGAAAAGAGACTAAGATGAGAAACTATATAGAATGAGTTTGCACAAAAATCAACCAAAACAAGCCTGTAACCTGAAATTCACATTCACTGTGCGAAAATATTTCTTAGCCATTTCCCTTTAACTTTGCAATCTGAGAAACCAAATGATTAGAACAAAAATTATGAAATAATATGAATCATAGTCAAAACAACCAATAAGTCTAATCTAATCTTAAGCTCCTCTATTAGAAAAAAGGTTTGCATATCAAATTTCCCCAAAAGTTTCTAATTCTTAAAGATAAAAATAATTATTGGAACAAAAAATAATGATGTAATTTTCATAAAATAAACGTTAAAATAAGAAAAAAGATTCCTGATAACTTGGAAATTTACCAATTAAAATAAAGTACTGTAAACTTTTACTTCTGAAAAACTTCGTATTTTGTAAAATGAAATGCGACTAGAATAACACATTAATGAAATAATTATCAGATATTATATTTGAGAAAAACAGCAAAAAAACATCTAATCGGAATCTCGTCGTAACCTGAGGTTCACCCGACAAAAAAAAAGGTATTTTTGAATAACATTTCACGAACTTTGCATCTTGGGAAACGATAAAATAGATAAATAAGTCAAAACATCAACAAAAAAAATCACTATCTAATCTATAGAGTTCATCTATGAAAATAAAAAGGATTCGCGCGCGCGAATACCTTTTTTTCCAAAGAGTTTCTCGTTCTTGCAGACAAAAAAAATGCCTGGAGCAAGTAAATAATGAAAAAAATTGCATAAAACAGCAGTTGAAAAAAATTTGAAGGGTCATGGTAATCAGAAATTAAGCAATTAAAATGAATTACTCGTATTCAAAAAAACATTTTTTTTTTCAAAAATTTTGTCTTTTGGAAGACGAAATGTGACGAATAAAAATTAACGATATATTTCATAGAAGAAACAAGGGAAAATAACAAATGAGTGCTGCCAACTATTCTGAAGATTTTGTAAAGTTATAAAAATGAAAACACTAAAGCATTTTATTAAACATCAGTCAAAGAAAAACAAGAAGTTTATCGGGGAGAACTTAGTTCATTTATTAAAATTATAATAATCTCTAAACTATATTTTCCTTGAAGATTTGAATTCCAAAAAATAAACTTGCGCAAATCAAAACCAATTCAAAATTTTCTAAAAGTATTAATTAAAACAAGGGAGAATAGTTGTTTAATCTAAAGTTCGCCAACTAAATTAGGAAGATTTTTAAACTAAGACAGATGTTACGAAATATTTCAGAAAAATAAAGCTAATTAAACAAGAACACATGAAGAGGAGAAACAAGAATACATTAATCTAAAATTCATCAAATAAACATGAATAAACTTATGAAACTATATTTCTTAAAAGTTTCACATTCCGAAAAATAAAGCAAGACAAAAATGAAAATAATAAAAGAGTTGACACAATCAAATTAAGGCAGCAGAAGAAAAAGAAATGGCGCTGACGCAACACCTGCATTATTCGTAAAAGAATAAAGTTAACCCTAACTTGTTCCTGTCTAATAACCTGTCCTTCTGTTTTGAATTTAAAACTGGTGTCAAGTTAAGAAGATGGCGAGAAAAATGACTCAAAGTTGTGGGTAGATTTTATCTGGAAGATATTTCCGGGTTGATTAAAAGTATGTGTTCAGAGAAAAACATGTTTACTAGAATTAATGGAATATTCGTTGCCTTCAAAGGGCGAATAACGTCAGAATTAAGATTTTATATAAATAAAAAAAATTGAAAGGTTTTTTTAGTTATATGTAATTATCGCCCCATTTAACTTTGACAAAGGTCTTTTGAAAAAAGAACTTGATAGTTCTGTACCATGATTTGATGATAAAAATGACATCTGGACTAACATTTTACCCACTAAACTGATATATGTGACATTTAACATACAGCAAGTTTGTATTACTCAATTAGAGCGTTACTAGAATTGTGTTTATAGTCCGCACCCTTTCAACAACTTATCATGACTTTTATCTAATTATCGAAGTCTAAAATATGAGGAGGAATAATTTTCAGAAATGGATAATGATGGTAATCGTTTTCAAGTAAAACGAAATTCGGTTTTCACCTAGAAAGGAGTTCATAATTGTAGCAATATAAATACGTGCAATGTCACCAGAAAGCAAATAGATGTTTCAAATAGGATTAAAAACAAGATATCAATCATTGGGCATGGTCAAGTAATTTTAGCGCGTTTTTCACATGTTGTATTTTACAATAATGCAACTAATGAACTTTTTACTAACAGAAAGTAGTGTGTACTGGACCACTCCTCTAAATGTACTACTATTGAGCTGAAATGAAATAATGACACAAATCTGTATCAGCACTATAAAAAGCATAATTTTTTTTTTTTACAGAAGCTACAAAAGTCCGGACAAGGTGACTTAACTTCTTGTCTAGACATAAAACGTGCTACTATGTATTTATTCTTTTAAGTTTAACAAGGAAAAGTATATACAATTAATAAAAAGAATTATATTAAAAAAAGTAAAATCAGAGCCTTTTATACTTGTTTTCTGAACTTTTTTTGTGAAGATTTCCTCATTTTTGTGAAGATTTCCTCCAAAATGCAGGTAGATTTTTTTTTAAAAACTTTTTGCAAACAATAAATTTACTAGGTAAAATTTGAGAAAATTTTGTTATAAACTAGCGAAATTCAGGAAAATTGTAGGAAAATTCGGGAAAAACTATGGAAAATTTAAATATGATTCGGCTCATCTAGGGCACAAATGCGACCAAATGCCGAAAACCCGAGGTCAATTGGTCGCTTATTGGCTGAGAAAAAGGTACGACAAAATATGGAAAGAGACGAAGACGAAATTTGCGTCCTAATAGCGCTTTTGTTCCACTACGTGAAAAACGCGCTAATAAGCCATGTAGACGAAATTCCATGTGTAAAGGGGTAAATATCAATTATTTATCAAGGGGATCAAACTAATTTGTATAATGGGATATTAGAATTAGGGGAAACCCGGGGCAAGTTGACGAATTGGTCAATGTAAAGAAGGACTTAGTTTATATTTATACTTTAAGTAACACCATCTTACGCATTTTATTAGTTTACCAAACTGCTACACATTAAAAATGGCACAGTGAAGCCGTTGCTGTCATTTCGTTTTTAGGCGTTTGTTCGTGTATTTTATTTAGCGAGCAGGGACGTCTTAAGGCATGGGCCAACTGGGCCCAGGGCGTCGACCTAGGTGGGGTCCTTGTCCGGTTTCCGACTCGAACTCAATAAGATCATGATCTAAATTATTTTAATGATTGAAGGTTTTCCTAGGCATATTCTTCGAAGAACTGATAATTCTAAACTATAGGACCAACTGGCAATAGTGGCAAGATTGTATTATTATGTGTGATGACCGTCATCCACACTAGACCTTAACTCATAACCATACACCATCATTACTCATTCAATCGAAAAGTGGTCGGCAGTTTGTGTCAAGGGTTTTGACATTGTGAGTCAACCACATTTATTTGTCACAGATTACCATTTGTTCAAGTATTTGACAATGTATGCTGTATACTGTCTGCTTGTAAGGGCCATAGGTGGAGCCTACTTTTGCACAGAGGCCTAGGGCCTCAAGAATTTTAAAAGACGTCCCCGCTGGCAAGCTGTAATTTTCCAAGACTATGAAAGAAACTCGAGGACTAATGGGTAAGATTGCTAATTGTTTGCATGTTCGACAACACGCTTTTCCCAATCACTACTTATTTTTAATAATCCCATAATAGAAATAAAATACTTAGCATTGCAAATCGGAGCAAGTTGGCGATGTTGCCTTCATGTGCAAATGCTTTTTACTAATTTCGCGTTTTTGGTGTTTTATTAGCTTTTTTGCATGTTTTAATTATTTTAGGGAGCCTTTAAAGACATATTACAGCCAAGCTTGTAGTAACTTCAAGGTCACTCATCCAAGAAAAGCCATTACTCAACAAAAGATTGGTGCGCTATTGAATGCTGCTTGTTTCAAAGCAATTATACTCAATGATTTAAATTTTAAATAAAGTCGAATAATGTGTCAAATCTTAAGCCTAACATTTAAAAATTCTCGTTCTTTCCTTTGCTTTTTATTGATATTCACATTCTCCAGAAAATTTAACGCAATATATTCAAATATTGCGCAAGTTTTTTAATCTCAGACAGACGATGTTTCAGTAAGCAACCCACCTGATTTATTATATACTCACTTGTTAGAGGCTTATCAATGCAAACAAGCAAGATGAAATTTGAAAGAATCAAATTGCATTAAACAGGCCAGCTGGTTTCGGCATTTCAGCATTCCGAAAACAAACAATACAACAATCGACTCAAGATCTATCTTTTGATCAGTTACAAGAGATGAATTAATTTATATGCGCATACAATTGTTAGTTATATCCAGATGGTAGTAGTTTTAAAAATACATATATTGTGTTGTCGACCATGTTCCTATTCGTTGTGATGTAAGCATCTTTAAAAAAAAGTTTATCGTATCTGTCCATAAGATGTACGTGAGTAATTTTAAGGTTTTGATACATAATGCAGTGAATGTATAGTAAGCAGAATGTATTCAGATGTAGTTTTTGAATATATTTATAGTTAGATGCCATT
The DNA here is from genome assembly GCA_019973975.1 of Trichonephila clavata. Classification (NCBI taxonomy): domain Eukaryota; kingdom Metazoa; phylum Arthropoda; class Arachnida; order Araneae; family Nephilidae; genus Trichonephila; species Trichonephila clavata. The sequence continues at coordinate 102,819 of BMAO01016780.1, forward strand.
TAAAAAGATTTATTCTAGTCTTAAGAAACGATTGGAGATCACAAAAGATCTTAAAAATACGCAATACATTAACCAAAGAAGGAAAAATAGATTAAATAGAAAAACTAAAAGGGAGCTTTTTTCATAGTTATATTCTTCCTCGAAAAATTTGCATATTTTATGATTCACTAAGGCCTTTTAAATAAGTTGAAAACAAATAAGTAAAACAGAAGATCAGGTGTGCCGTCCTCGTCACTTGACCGCGGTTCAAAATTACAAGGTTTGTTGCTTTACGTTGCAACATAAATCAAAACTATTTCCTTTAATTTATTTAAAAGATAGGAGAATTATGTACAGCATACGATACATATTTACAAAAAAGAGAGGCTTACTGTTTTATAACGAAGTACAATACAAACTTAACTAAACTCAGGGGTGTAACAGCCCATGAAGGCCAAGGCCGAATGTGGCCATTTCAATTTTCATGATCTTGGGCACTGAGGTGCATGAGCAGATGTTCCAGTCAGGTGGCCCCTTAGGGGGCTCACCTTCTTTAGGTGAGTACGGGTGTCACAGTCCCGAGGTGCCCTAGTGATCTTTTCCTTTCCACAGGGTTTACTGTCTTGGTAAATACGGGCTCACGAACCCGGGGTACCCTAGTGATCCTCTCTATTTTCGACCCTCTTCTGTCATTCAATTCATTCTTTCTTTCTCTTCCCGTCTAGACCACAGATATTAAAACAAATGTTTGGCGCAGTATAGCCGAAATCGGCTCTTGCGCCAATAAACCCCAAAATCACTCACTCCAGTCAGGTGGTTAGTCTGGCCCCCAGTGTTTTGTTCCCAAGTATTTGGTAAGCACATTTGTAAGAAAAGCCTCCGATGAATTTTAATTTGATACTCCATTGTAAAAAATAACTTTTTACAATCCATTTATGTTTATATACAGGGATGTCTTAAAGCATGGATCAACTGGGTCCGGGAATGAATGAATTCCTGAATGAATAAATGAATTTCCTGTCCTATTCAAAACTCTAGCGATAGGTAACACTTATGACTTATCTATACCTGAAGAGTTTAATAATGGGTTGCGCCCTTTGCTGCGAAATTTTTTGCTCACTAGAAAAACCTTTCTTTGTTCCAGGCAAAAAGGATATCATTTGAAAAAAAAATCCGTTATCTTCTAATCCAAATAAAACAAAAAAATTCGGTTGTTGAAATAATTTGTTAATTCGGGGCTTATTATTCGTTAAATAGGGGGAGGGTTGCCTTCACTTTAATAGAGAAAGAGGAAAATTTCATTAAATGAGGGATTTTGTTAAATAGGAGTTCGTTAAAACGGGGTCCAATTGTACGTGATACTTATCACGTGGCTATCATGAATTTAGTCCATTGAACGACAAGATGCGGAAAAGAGTATCTATCAAATATCAAATTTAAACCAATGTGAAAATACTAAATACGTACATGAAAAAAAATTTTTAAAGGAATGTGATTTACATATTTAGTTAAGAATATAATCTCTATTCTAATTCATAGCATTATCGGTATAAGTGTCTTATGATAAATTTTTAAAAAATTGCTTTAAAAAATCATTATTTAATTTTTTTTATTTCAAAACATATTAAATCAGTTGATTTACACTGGTGTATGAAAATACGATCCCATATTGGTAAAACAACTTAACATCAACATCATCGAGGCATCGAAGTCTCGTTAAAAAAACTAATTAAAATGTTTCCCAATTAATTTATCCCTTAATTAAGCTTCGGAACGAACACGAATAGCTTATCGCTATCACAGTAGGAAGAAAACAACTCAACATCCATATCAGCAGAAGATATGATACCCCTTGATCAATCTGATAAGGGACCCCTCGTATACCCAACACGTCAGTTCCGCTTCAGGGAAAGGTGAAGAAGATAGACATGATGTCATCTTCCGCGGCTGGATTGAGGGCTTGTATATTTATGCCGGTGTTCTGGAACATCAGTGTTCCCAAATTTTTCCACAGCATCGATCCCTTTTTAAAGAGAGCGAGAGAGAATAAAAAAAGTTTTCCTTACATTTTTTTTTCTCTAAAATATACAACAATTAATAAACAGTATAACACTAACTCCAGCAAAACTTTAAGATAACTCAAAAAATGAACAGAAAATAAAGAAAGAGTTCTCTATTAGATTTATGTTATATATTTTTTTATACTTTGACATTCCACTTTAGACGCGTGATTTCACCTCCGTATACAATCATATTACATCTATACACATTAAACGATTATACACTAATTGGATCCTTGAAAATGATTAGAATTATTAATATATCACGACCCGATAGACCCCTGGTATATTTTATACACCCTTTTAAACTTTCATAGATCTGAAGGGGTCCTCTTGGCCCCTGTTAGAAATCTCTTCGCCCAGGGACTCTTAAGACTTGTTGAGGCCCTGGGCCTCTACGTAAAAGTAAGTACTGTGCCTTTACGCCAATGTAGGCCCCACTTATGACCCTTATAAGTAGATAGTACATAGCATATGTAGTCATGTTCACGTACAAACAGTAACTCGAAACAAAACAAATGTACATGATTTACAATCACACAAATCGCCTCGACTTAATGCCATCCCTTAAGTGAATGAATGTGGTATATGTAGGTAGACCTAGGTCTATACATGGAGATGGTCATCACATACAGTCTTGCTACAATTGTCAGTTTACATAAAATCCTAAGTTCTCTGTTTTGGAGAATACAACCGAAAGTAACATTTGACCATTAAAATTAGTCGAATCATGATCCATTTAAGGTTCAGTCGAGAACAAGACGAGGCCCCACTGAGGCCGAGGTCCTGGGCGGGCCGGTTGATCCATGCCATAAGACGTCCCTGTCTGCTCCACATGATTTTTGAATTCGAAATAAAAATTAAAATTGGTTTCGAAATAAAAATTAGGGGGGGGGGAGTTACTTGATAAACTAATCTGTTTCATATAAAAGTTGGAAGAGTACGA